>KN552761.1:0-11533 GCA_000797555.1 Oesophagostomum dentatum
GATGACGTTGAGCACCAACTCCTTAGTAAAATGGAAGCATATGGTCGACTCTGCGGAGTTGTCCGGGAGCTGGACCGAATTTTCAGGGCAAGTTTTTCCAAGTTATAAAAAAGTTTCTTTTTACTAATCAGCTGCTTAATTTCAGCTGTATGCTTTCATTATGCTCGCCATAATAATTCCATCCGTCATTTTCACACTGATGATGCTCAACCAGCGCATCCATGACTTCAAGGATCTGATAATTTGTATGCCATCAATCGCGCTCTGCCTCTACAGTTTTCTAGGAGTTACTGTAGCTCCAGCAAGACTTCATGACGAGGTATACGCAGTTATCCCTTATCAACATACATATTAGATTGCTTAGGAAGTTATTCAACGTTTCTATCACCAAGGTCTAGTCGACGTAGGCTATTATATAATAGAACAGGAGAAGAAAGAGGAACAAACGTAAGAAGGCAGCGAATGACCTCTAAGTTGGAGAGAGGCGCGATTTGCAGCCCACGTCGAAAGTTTTAAGCTAAAACTTAATAAGTTTTGAAAAGGAGCTACGAAAAAAAAACCATAAATGGAGATCAGAACCTGAAATCAGTCGATTAATATTCCTCTCATTTATTGAAGTAGTCCTAAGACCCGCGTAAATCGAGCAGTCAAAGACGAGGCCTACCCTAGTCTCTTTGTCATCCAGTCGCTAATACTGATCGATCGATATCGAGTGATATCGAGTGGTAATAAACCCATCAGGTAGTTCAAATTTTAAGGCTATTAAGTGTCCGAAATGCTTTTCTAAGTCATGGAGAAGCGTGGTCCATGGTGGGTGGACTCCTAGCATTGTGAAGCCCTTTTTTTACCTATATCCATATGTCTCGTGGAGTTAAAAAGTCTCGGTGCAAAGTCGTGAGCTGCTTAACTGTTTTGGTCAGAGAAACTGTCGTCACGACACCTCGGATTATCTTTAGGCCCTGATTCGTACAGTTACACACTGCGCAACTTTGCGTTGACTTCTCTACTCCAATATATACGCAGGATATATTTTTAAAAAACCTTGGTTATGTAGTCCCTTTACTTCTCTGTATATTTCAAGACATTTTCAGTAACTTTCACTTTAGAAAGTGAACAACAAGTAGTTATCATTAACTGCGTAGCGCAAAACAAATCTTGTGAACTCAATCGTTGCTTTAAAAATTAAGCAGTGATCCAGATAAGAATCTGAAAGTGAAGGTGCCAGAATGTTGCAAGGTCTTTCTAATGGCCTAACAATATAAAAGCAAGATGATTTAGGTGTCTCGATCGAGAATCTGCCTGATTCGAAACGAATCCGTGTGGTTCCCGTACAGAAAAGACGTAAGCTGATAGCATGTTCCTCATGTTTTACACTCTCTTTATTCGCAGTTTTTATGCTGACGAGCTGTAAATGAATACGCTGTGTTGTTTTACATGAATTTCAAATCGAATGTGACTGCTGCTGGCAAATAATGAATAACCCAACTATATCTTCAGTATTATTAATCTGAATGCCTGAAAAATCCTATTATAGGTTTTCACAATCGCACAAGTGTTGTCTTCCCATATGGAGCAGTATGATCTGGGCATTTCCATATGGGGATTTGCTATTCTGTCCAGACCTCTCGTTTTGGCGGTAAGAGCACTAAGGATAGTTGTCCTACAGGGTAGCATTCACCTGCCTTTTCAGACTTTCTCTGTCATGGCGATGGTGCTCTCAGTGATTATCGAGCTTACGCCAGTACCACATGTGGTCGAAGTTGTCAACTGCACGTCATCCCTGGATTCTTGAAAAAGCGGCAGAACAGTTCCTCGCGTAATCTAAAATCCAAGCATGAAGACATCAAAATACGCCTGTAGATTTGCCCCATGCTAGGAGCACAGCATTAAGATACAATACTGGTTTTGTCAGATTTTTTCCTTTTCCTAATAAAATTTCCTCTATATGGCAATGTTGGACTTTCTTGCTTTTCTACACATCATTCTTGTCAGGGATGAATGGAAGTAAGGCTTCGGACTTCCTCAACCAACTATTCTTCCAAACCAGTAATGCCAATATGTGCTGTTTTATAGCAGCGCTTTCAAACAGACAGTATAATCACTCGCATCACTGCCTCTAACGCTCTTATAGAAATTTCAAGTTCCTCAATGTAAATAGTGAAAAACGAGGTGAAGGAAACCTGAAGGTTGGTTGAGTAACGCATTGGTGGCGCCTTTCAAAGGCATTACTCACTCGGTCTACACGAGAATGTCAACATGAATGGTTCACTTCTCTCTGCTTGTAATAGGTCTGCTCTCTGGAAATTTGTCATTTCATCCTTATTTTATCGATTCTTTGGTTTGATCCTTGCTCCAAATTTGATAAAGGAAGAAGTACGCTGATGTTGCTCGGTACTGCCTCTTTAAGAAATCTAATTAATCTTCGTTATATTTCGCAAGAGGAAGCTATCTGAAGAGCTGGCGCCAAATTCATCATCGCGTTTACCCCGGGGTAAGCGAGAGAACGCTCACAACTCACCCCGAAACCAGTACTCATGAAGGATAGATTGTGGGCGTGCCGTTGCTTATAAAATGCGATAATGAATACGGCCCCTGGTGTGATAACAGAAATTCAGTCCCAAAAGCAACGTTTTTACTCCGTCGTTGAACGACGACAATGGGGTATGTTCAGCTGGATTTGTGGTGCGCCGCACCGCAGCTACGGCATGGTGTATCAAAGGCGTATCGATCGTTGACGTCGTGTGATCCATACGCACAGAGCGCATGTCCCGGTGCTGTGTTACGGCTAACTGTAACTCCGCCTTTAGCCACGTTTTTACTTCGTCGTTGGACGACGACGACGGGTGCGCTGGATCCGTATTGCGTGATCACCGGCGATGACTGATCAATAGGCATTTAACGTACTTCGTCTTCGCAGTCTAATACGTAGTAAAAACGTAGCTTTTCGGTGCATATCGATCGGTCGTCGCCGGCGATCAATATGCATCCAGC
The DNA here is from genome assembly GCA_000797555.1 of Oesophagostomum dentatum. Taxonomy (NCBI): domain Eukaryota; kingdom Metazoa; phylum Nematoda; class Chromadorea; order Rhabditida; family Strongylidae; genus Oesophagostomum; species Oesophagostomum dentatum. Next base: position 2,992 of record KN552761.1, read on the forward strand.
GCAGCTCGTCCTGGTCGTCCATCGACGGAGTAAAAACGTTGCTAAAGATAAAAGCAAAGCCACTTTGTGGAGTTACGGTAGACGTCCGAGCAAACGTGCGTAGAAGTAGGCGAAGTTGTAGCTCACCGCACCATAACGGTGACGCAGCACGTATCGATCACAAGACATTGATGAAAGACACGTAACCGATACCGTTACCGTAATGCAACGAACTATAACTTCGGCCAACATCCTTTGATGTCTAGAACTAAATATAACAACGCTTGCTTCGTAGAAAAAATCTGTAATAGACCTTCCGAACACTGGTCACAGAGTGCAGCCATAGTTAGATGATACACATCATCACTTAGCAGTTCTTCACAAAATAGATGAGAAGCCGGTAACAGCCACAGTGACGCTTGGTGAACCTTTTCTGCTTCTTCATCTATCGGTACTAGCCTCGGCACTATCCCACTATAGGTGTTCCTCGAAAACCCGGGTTTCGCTAATGCTTTACCTAGAGGGACTATTCCGGTCAATGACCATGAAAATGATACTCGTTTTGTACCGCAACCCCCTTTTTGTGGTGATACGGTGGGATTACGGTGGGGGCCAACTCTCAGAATCGCCTCAAAACTTGTTAGCCATTTCGCACAGTAACACCTTACTGTAGCGTTGCGGTAGGATAACAAGTTTTATTGCAAATATCGCATCAGCGTCATTTCGGTAGCAGTGCAATTCTTGTTGAACGTGCCAATATCACAGTACTGCTACCATAATTCCACAGCATGACGTTACAATAAGACGCCGAATCAGCGTCTCAAATAACCAATCCCTAGCAAATTCGAAGAGATTCTGAGGCCGTCACCCAAGTACCAGTATTCGGTCGTTTTGTAGCTTTAGTACAGCTACCCCTTTCAATTAGCAACTAAATTCACCCCCTTAAACATATGTGGCAGTTTGATTTAGTTTCCTTCAAAAAGTGGAGAAATTCAGCGCGGCTAAGAGAGCATAAACCTTTTCAACACAAAAGCGAAGCCTTTCAAAAAAGAGAGCAAAACCGCAGAGCGGTCCGGATCCGCTGACGTTAAGAAATTCAAGAATATTTAGTCGGGCATCAGCTTAGTGTTTCCCAGAGTATACGTTTATACTCTCAGCTGTGTTTTATTAGATATAGCTATATTTCAAAGTATTCATATAATCTTCTTCGACTTCGACTACGACTTAAGGCTATATGTGCGATCGGCAACTACAGAGTGTGTGTTATAGGACTGAGATAATCTAGTGAAATTACGGAATCCACAATTTAGCTTTGAATTCCTAGAGTAAAAAAAAGTTGGAGAAAAATAGACGCAGTTTAATGGAAGCAGGTACCTCGAACGCACTATAGCCGTAAAGGATTTTGTTTAGAATATGTCAGAGATCAAGCTGTAGTTCATAAAAGCTCTAACCATAGACGTAAAGCTGTTTCGTTTTAGAATAAACTGGAACCAATTCTTGTTTTAATCATCGAGCGCACACTGGTTCCAAGGCATTTCAATTTAGCAATCACGTCCCAAAAGCAAGCTCTGTGTTTGACTCATATTAAAATGAGCAATCACAGGCGAAGAATTTGTATTTGAACACTTCTAGCCTTTTTAGATGGTTTTTCACCAGCTCAGGCGAAAGTGTATGGACCCCATTTTTGAGTTTCTGTTTAGTTTTTTCTACATTTTCCACGTCGTAGTTAATTAGGCATGACGAATTTTATGCACCTATGTTTGAGAGAGCCAAAGGAGGTTTTTTATTGGCACCTCGGACCAGTTAAAAATTTCTAAGCCAAAAATCATGACCGTCAAGCCTAATTAGACTAATTTTGGAAAAAATTTTCTCCCATTATTCAACAAGGCGTTAGAGCTGCTTTAAGGCTGTTTCTCTATCCGGACCTCGTAAGAACCGAGCATTAAAGAATCCGCTTCCTGGTAGTTCTCCTTTCTGGGTGACCTCTGCATTCACACACGTGGACCCCGAAGTCGAAAAAAATTGATTTGACGATATTTCAGGGATGAGGCATTCTTACCACTTGTCCGTATTTTTTCTTTTATAAGCTTTGATGAAGCTCTGCAGCTCTTATCTGGAATTTGCGAGGCCGCCTCCAATAAAAAAAATTTCAGAGAAAGTCTACTAATCCTAGTTCTAATTTAGTTCCGTATTGATACACAGTATTTCCGAGCCTGCTATATGCTGCAAGATGTGGGAAATTTCGCGACAAAAATTGAACCTGGGCACATATAACTCAGTTAAATCACTGATCAACTGGGGTTAGCCCACACTGGCTTACTTCTAAAATGTTCTCATGTTTTGGCCTCACTGACAGATCCTATGAAAAGATACGAGAAGTAATGTTAACATGTAAAAAATATGTATTTATTACCTTAGAAATTTGTTTACTTCATAATGTCGCCTCACTGCAGCAGCACAAATGCGATTGGACATGGCTTTTTACTCGATCATGCTGCTCATTATTCCAGTTTAAGTAACTCGGAATTTTCAAAGCTTCATTCTCTTCTGTCTGAATATTTCCTCTCGCCTATTTCTTCTTGAGAGTCATTCCGCCCTTTAGTTCAGCCTACCTGCTTCAGTTTGCTTAAAATCCTTTTCCAGCACCGTGATGCAGGAAAGGGAGGTTCATCTTTCCCACGTACAAAAGAGCTCCTACAACAGAACCGGTGGTGCGTTTTGTTTTTACTATATTTACTTGAATATACTTAGAGGCTTTGGTTTAAGCCGACAGCAAGGCGTAAGGTCTTTCCCCCAGTTTAAGGAGAGTGGGCACAATCCTGCCTAATTATTATTTAGCTCCATAATCACAGCAACAGTTAAGCTGTAAATAAATTCAAATTCAAATTTATTACACGCACCCTAAGGGCACATGGGAAAGAAAGAGTAGAAAATCTCTAACAACCAATGTAACGCGTTCTTTAAAAACACAGTTTCACACTAACATTAAAGAGCACAAAATTTCAACACTATAATAAAGACAACTAAAACAAGTAAAAGCAATTGTAACATAAACGAACAATGAGCAAAGATGTAGCTGATAGTATATGAAATAGGTGAAACTGGTACGACGAACTAATCATCTGAAAATTTAAATTTCGGCTTCTTGGAAAACTTGATGTACTCATAACCCGCTCAATGAGTAGAAAAGTATCTTCTAGTTTGTGTTTTTGGCAGACGCAAAGAGATTTTAAAACCATTTTTTCTAGTCACGGACGGCAAAAGTTTGAAAAACTTAAAGCATCTGAGGCCAGTTCTACCCTTTATAATCCTATTCCTTAATGGGAAATCATTTCTTCGCCTCCTGTTTTGCAATGACTCTAAATTGAGCATTTTATTTCTTATAACTCCCCTAGGTATTGCTCTGTAGGAAAAGCCCAAAGCTCTAATGAAGAGTTTCCTGGTGAAACTATTTTGAACTCTTTCGATTATATCGATCTCTGCTTTCCTATGAAGACAGAATACAACTGTACCGTCCTTAAGAATCGGTTTGATGTAGATCTTGTAAGCTTTCATTGTAAGCTTTGGATCACATTTCGAAACAGCCAGAGGTTTTCTTCTTTCTACCAAGCATGCGGTTCTAGGATTAGTTGAGATTCGTTCTCTATGAATGTTAAGAAATACTGGGCGACCAGAAGACAGGTTACCACGATGACAATGGGCTACAGGAACGTCCCAAGCTCCTTGTAGACTCATATGACAAGCAACCCAAATATCAGTGGCTGTTTATTCTTTAGGAATGTAAGAAACCAAACAATCAGTTTGTGAACTGTTTCTGAATAGCATCACTGCGTTTATTTTGTAATGCGTATCTGTGCACGTAATTAATGTGAAACCTATTGGAAAAAACTCGCTTTATCGCATAAAGATTGAGGATTTGGTTGCCCCCTAGTACTACCTCTTATTTTTAGGAGAAGGAAACGGGAAACGCAGAATTGATTGATCGCTGATTCAGCAAATAGTAATTAAATAACACGAGCACAAGTCCGAAACAGAAAGCTGAATATTCAGCTTACCAACTGGATCACCACTGTGGTGTTAATTCTCGGCTCCAGGGTACCAGCCAATCCAGTTTTAATCCATTCACTGAGTGCTCTTTTCTACATCCCATAACTGGTCTGCCATCAAAAATATGTGCATCTATACGTCGGCACGCATTGGGTTTCCGCCGTCGATATTTTTTTCAGTGTATTTTTCTGCATGAAAGTTCAGTTATATGCAAAATTAAAGGAAAACCTGCGAGCTGGACAGCAGAAAACAATCCTTTAACCTGCAAAGCATGAAACTATTGTACGATTTATGAACGGACTTACAGTTCATAAATCGTACAATAGTTTTAACTGAGCTTTTACGCAGATACTTTCCATTAAACAGATGCTTTCCTACGGTTGCTCTCAATATAAGTACTACCGTGCTAGCATATATTCCATATTCAAATCCCTTTTCTTCCTAAATCTAAGCTTACTGAAACGACGTCGAATGGCCGGCTGTAGAAGCATTACTCTTGCGAAATCATGGAACTCTGAAAAAGCGCTGAAAAGAAAAAAACTGGCTTGAACTCTTATCAGTGCCCTTTTATCGACTTGAGTGATCCTTTTCGATTTGCGCTTTTTTTTGCTTTGACCTAACATTTTGCTCCTATTTTATTGAACTAGATTTCTATAGTGTCTTTCAAAAGGCAAAGCTGTCCATATGTGTGTGAGCAAGTACCAGGTGCTCTGCTCATCTCATACCTCATTGCACGTGATACCATGCGTAGAATCAAAATACCCTTGGTCCGCAGCTGTGCTGGAAAGTGAAGACATGTCAGGATGAAATCCAAGACTGCCCCCTTTAGAAGGCTCCACGCACCAGGTGTCACTCCTTCGGAAAAAATTTTCGGCCTTTCTTTACGACCTTGGTTTACGTAATTAATGGTGATAATGATGACAACGATACTTTCCAGAAATGGCAGAGTCCAGCGATGTCGATAGACTCATTGAAGTGCTGCTTATAATATTTTTACCGGTAAGCTTGTGGTAGATCCATACCGTTACTTTTCCCAAGTTTTACTTTTTCTCGGTATTTTACTTTTTTCACCGTCTCGTAGTCTCTCACCTTTTCATTTTTTTCAGCCTCTGGCGATTTGGTACCACGACCGGAGATGCTCATGTGCAGTCTGCTGCAATATCATTCTTCTATTTTTGTTCGTTATCCCTGCGATAGTACATGCTATGTGGTACTGCTTCATGCGGAGACAATAATGCTAGATATGTATGTCACAGTCTCAATCTCTTAACTTTAAGTGTCACTGTAATAAACTTCACAGATATTTCTAGTACTTTCCATTTCCTACACTGACAGTAGTAGTACATCTGACCACGTCATAATACGACTGTAACGCTGTTTGCATGTATTTTATGCATTTTACGCAAATTATGAGAACATTTTTAGAGCTTAACTGCTCGCATTGTTTCGTATTTTCATATTTATTTGAGATAATGTCAGAAGAAGCTGTATGTTTATGAATATCTCCTTTAGAGAAATAATCACTGCCGCAGTGTCACCCATGGCAAAAAATCAAAAACTGCCAGATGCATTTTCTTTCAGAGATAAATTAATAAGAAGAACGGTGTGTTGGAGTGAAGACCCTGCTTTGCTCCTTACAACCGGAATATTTAGACTAAGATAGATGCATTTTCTTTCTGAGAGCAACTAGCAGAAAGATGGTTATGGCTTAGTGTTACCTTCAACTTGCACCCTTTTCTAAAAGTGTACAGATGCATCGGCGATGCTAGCTAAAAACGGAGCGACAGTTGCTGCAGTGCTGTTAGAATCCTCTACGCTTAAGAATTTTTAGCACAGTAGGTACTCCTCTCCCCTCACCTCCAAAAATATATTACGGCTGAGATCGCTCGCAGAGAGAGTAGAGCGGATAAGCTGTCCACTTTTAAAAGTGTAGGTACTATCGTCGGCGTAGTGAGTTATCGACATCAGAAATGCGTGACATATTGTCCACCCGAAAAAATGTTTAAAAATTAAAATTAGTAAAATTGTCCTTTCGAAAAATTCTGATTCCAGTTATTATCTATTCGAAAAAAAATCATGAATATTTAGCGACGTGTATGCAAGTGCAGAATTACGTTTTCGCACATCACCTTTTCCAGAATTTAACATCTTTCCAGATCTAATCAACTATGCGGTAGCAATGTTTCTATAACTGGCGGTTGATCGAAAAGTACAACAGCCAGTTGTAGATCTTATAAACAGAAGATCATAAGTGCTTAAATCGACGCTAATTCACTACCACACTGACATGGATGACAACCCAGGATCTAACCTATAGGCAACCGGCAGTTAACTTATAGGTCATATCCTGGTAACCGCACCAACATAACCGCCGGTTTTATAGATGCCGATCTCTATCTCGGTCAATAAGTCGGAACCACGGTCGGTGAGGAAACGCAGGCGCGCGAGATCGCAGTTATCAAAAAGTGCTCCAGAGGGCTTTTTGTGATGGCGGTTATGTGGGTACTGTAGCCATCTGTGGGCCAGCAGCACAGGTGGACGCGAGCGCAGGGTGCGCGCTGATGCCCGATACGCATTTGTAGTGATACTGAAATGTGCGGGTCGCACCGTTGTATTGGATTTGGGTAGGTCATAGGTGATTTATTACATGCAAAAAGGTTATCAATACTTCAGCACTTCTTCATGAATTTAAGACATAAAAGTTTTGAAACACCTTATACCCCGCTTCCCGTCTTTTTTCATGAGTTTGTTATACTTTTTATGAAAAAGCGAAGCAAATTTGAATGGAGAGCGTAGTTTCTAACAACGCTTCATATATGAGAAGTAGAACCGCTTCATCGTGAAGGCCATGGCTCATTGCCAAGTACGGCTGCACAGAGCGGTGAAAGATCCTCGCAAGGGTTCGAGTCCCTTACGGTGTTCCTGTTTTGCGCTGCAACACAGTCGCGCCAGTGTTCCTGGCTTGTCCGCAAGTAGATCCTGTCTTGTAACATAAACTGGCAGTTATCGCAGTGGTAAACATTAACGGTCAACTGGCGGTATCTGAGGAACTGCTACGGCTCCTGGTGGTTATAAATGCCAGCGCGAGCAAAATTTGTGTCGCGAATGATATTTTTAATATGTGTTGTCTTGTCCGCAACTTATCCGCAACGACGGTCGAAAGCTGGTAGCGGATCATTTCGCCCTGTCGGTGGATGAAGGGTATGTTCGTCCTTTACCCTGGAGGATTTTTGTAATGATGTACTTGATGATACGTCGAGAACTGGCTGAGTAGGCTAGATATTTGGCCGGATTGAACATAAGGTAATTAGCTTCGAACCGCTTTCAGGCCTCTGGGCTGGTACTAATCTACCAGGCTTGTTGGCAGCGCATGTTGAGAACTACGCCGGCAGGTTGGCTACTTTGTCGCGACCTAGCCCCGACCTATCCGCTACCTCAATAGTGCTTGCGAAACATCCGCACCTCTTCGGCCTCCAACTAACCTTTCGATATTACCACACGTTCTAGAGGCTAATGCGTTAGCCACCAGGCCATATGAGCTCTGTTCGGAGAAGTGAAAAGACTGCAGAAAATTCTTGCTGGAACTGATGATCAGGATAACGGCTTATCCTCTAGAGGATTGCGATACAGCCCCGCGTTAGTAACAAGTTGTTGTTAGCTGTTCATTTTTTCGTTAATACCATTATCACCGCTATCATCATCGGCCTTGTGTGTTTGTACGTTTGTTCGCCTGGATGCCACGAATTTCCTTTGTTCTTCGTAGAAGAACCGTAGAGCGATGAAATTTGTTTCACAAGTGTCTCATGAGCTGTCATCATACGTGCGAATCTTCCACAGTATAGTACATGCATGCACATAGTTGTGTGGCGTCAAACGGCACCAAGACTGGATTTCGAAGTGTTTGAGATTCTGAAAAGCTGGAGTTTGTTCCTTGAAGAAACCCACGCATTCGAAATTTACATCATGTTTCAAATATACTTTCACCAATATCTAGCGTCTCCCCGCTCTAGCTTAAATCTGTGTGAAGTAGTTGCGGCGGACATGCCCTTGAAACTTGTGTATTTGGCGATAGAGAAGGCGCAGAAGGGGGATGTTGCTCCATATATGGGCAAGATCTACGCCAAATATATCCAGTGTCTCTAGAGGTGCTTTTGTGCGTGGCGGCCTGCGGCGTTGAGTAGATTGAGGCTTTAGGGTGGGGGAAACATATGCCTTTTACATATAACCTCAGTCGACAAAATTGACACCATGTAAAGGAGGCATAGACAGTGGGAGGTATATTCGGCGTCTCTATGCAGCGGCACATATATACGACAGATTACGTAACGTTCAGTATCCGGTGAACTTGAACTTTCACTCATCGACGACTGTAGCGATCTTAGGCGATTGCGATATTGGCGACTGTTCAGGAGCGCTGTCGGCGAGTTCTATATCGATGAGCAGGACTCAGAAATGGTTCCTACATCAGTGTGCAGAGAGTAGACACTATACTTTGGACCGAATCGAATAAATTATC
>KN552770.1:0-15710 GCA_000797555.1 Oesophagostomum dentatum
ATAAACGATGAGTCTGAGTCGATGATTGATGCAGTATGGAGTAGTTAGTGGTTTTTCTTTCAAACTTTCTAAAACTGCTGCTAAGCTGTAAACTAAGGTCTAAACTTTTAAACCTTCAAGACTTTTACTGCACCAGAATTTTACGCCGCGGAAATTTTAAGGGGGTTTTAGTGTTTTACGCAGCGAGAAAATTGTCATTATCTATTATATAAATCGTGATTTCATTTTTTTTTTCATAGCGAAATATCGGTTGTGACGGAGTTTTCCTTCATAAGTGTTTCTGTGCTTTAATTCTCATATGATCTTTCTCTTTTTTTTTTCTTCATAGCTCTTTAAACGTTATTTTTTGAATTCTCAAGTTCATCCGATTAACCAGAAATTCCCTTTCCATTTTCCGATCAGTTGAGAAGCTTATCGCCATAGAAATTGGTTTGATTTCCTTGTTTTTGCATATTTCCGGGTTAAAATTGTTAATTTTCCAGGATGACGGTACCCCCGAACACTCGTCAAGTGCCCAATGTCCGACGGCTCGCTTCAGATCCAAGTGAGTTGTTCGCTCGCCTCTATTTTTAGTCATCTTTTGATAAGAAGTTATCCTTATCACCGTACTTTTCTCGCTCGAGTAGAGTGGACCTCGGTAGAGGCCATTTAACTACTAACATTAGCGCCGATCGGTTTGCTATTTCGCTTGGTAAGATATCAGATTACATCCGCCCACTTACTCCAGCGAGTATCAGGGCCACCTAGCCATGCGCATTCCCATCTTACTATTGTCCCAAAGATATCTTTATTCTAGAACTGGTTCGCCAGCAAAACAGAATTCCAAATAGGAAAGGTTTAGAAATGGCAGGACGCGATTTCGGTCGCTTGGTGTGGGCTCCGGATGCACACGAAGGGTATGTGCTTGGTACACTGGATGACATAGGATCGGAGAAGATAACAGTCACCAGGAAGGATGGAAAAGGACAGGTAGGCGGTGCTTCCAAAGATTTTACGAAAGGTAAAGAGTTTTATGGAATAAGACGAGTTAAGCGGTAAAAATTTAGATCAAAGCAAGCTACGATGAGGTGTTCCCAGCTGAGGACGACATGAGAAAGACTGTCGATGATAACTGTGAGTTTACAGACTGTTGTACTCGAGTGCAGCTTGGAAAAATACACTTGAAAATGATAACTCGCTTTGAAAAAATGCGAAAACTTGTTCATGCTCTAAAAAGGTTACTCTTTAGGCGCACTCATGTACCTTAACGAAGGAACACTACTTAACAACTGCCGACAACGCTATGCCAAAAAACAAATCTATGTAAGCATCGATCGATTTATTGATTTTTTCCTAGCCTCACTCAGATGCAAGACCTTTTAGACATATGTCGCTAACATACTAATATCGATTAACCCATACGAGGATATACCAGGGTTGTACTCTAGCGAAACTATTAATAGATATAAAGGAAAGTCGCTGGGCCAACTGCCACCTCATGTTTATGCTGTTGGTGAGTTGGACTCTCTATTGCTAACATGGCTACGAGAAATACTGAGATTTGTAGCTGACAAAGCCTATCTGGAAATGAGGAGGAACAAAGAATCTCAGTCGATTATTGTCTCAGGAGAATCCGGAGCAGGAAAGACGGAATCACAGAAGGCTATTTTGAGGTACTGCTAGGTTAACATGTTGTTTTCGGCATAAGACTGTGGAGTCTCAAAAGATATTGATTTCTTATCTACTATATCATTTAAAAAAATATTATCTGTTTGGCCCATTGAAATTTATGCTTCCATAATGTTCTAAAATCTTCGCTCAAGGGTCTTTTCTGACGAAGAAAAGCGCTCCAGAAGACGAGTCGCGTCTACCTGGGCGATTTCGCGGACGAGTTTTCCACCTCACTGCCCGCTTTAGTTGAAGCACTATAGCATTTTTTCATAAATGAAATCGTATGATTATTTTATCCTCTTATACTGAAGGCGATAGGGGGCTTCAGCAGCAAGCCAACATCAATGTAAGCAACTCGTCCGCGAAATCGCGCGGGTACGGGCGAATTTCTTCTGAAGCGATTATCTCCATCAGGAATGACTTATGAGCCGAAAGTTTTGACCCTAAGCAATTTTTCGGCCTATTTCAGAATTCATCAAGAACTCAGAAGTTCTGAGCGCAGTTGCTGCCTCTGAATTGATAAACCAAGGAGGTCTATTAATTTGGACATGTACCATGCTTCTTCTATAAATATAGTTGAAAGCATGGTGTGTTTGAGCACAAATTTCTATTTCTGATTATACCAAATGAAAAAAGAGAAAAAATAAAGCTAAAGTGAGCTTTCTCGGTTGTTTTAGAATAGGTAAAATAGTTAATAAATTCGGCCTTGGATTCGTGGGTCTTTTGCCCAAGATATAAGAGAGAAGAGCTCAGTTCATATTTGGATTTGCAGATTTACTAAACTGCATTTGTTTATGGTAAGTTTTATCGTCCTACCTACCTTTTTAGGTATCTATGCGAGAACTGGGGTGCTACAGCAGGCCCAATTCAACAACGCATTCTAGAGAGTAGGTTTTCTCATTCCTGTTGTTTAATTATTTTTAGAAGATTTCTTCTGTAATTAGCACTTTTTTGACAATATGTGCATATTTGCCTTTTCGCGGACTAAGACCCTTAAGATGGGCGGGACATTGACGTCACTTCGACAGATGCCTGGCCCGCCCACTTTAGTGGTCTTATTCCGCGAAAAAGAGGGTAACTCGATGAACACTGGAAGTTGTGTGAGATATCACTTCGTGATATTTGTTGCAGTAGGAAATCGTGAACCTTTGAGGTCTAAGTAGGGCTGTAGTAGAAATTGTCAGCTCATGACCGGCACTGATTTTTTTCCATTAACGAAACAGTAGTTTTTTTTTTTGAAAAGAATGGTGTTTCAGCAAACCCGATCCTAGAGGCCTTCGGTAACGCAAAAACGCTTCGAAATAATAATTCGAGCCGATTCGGGAAGTTCGTCGAGATCCATTTTGGAACAGATGTAGGTTTTTTAGACTTACATTCGTGTTGCTTTGATCGATACCTATGCCTTCTACAGGATAAAGTCGCAGGAGGATTTGTCTCACATTATTTGCTGGAAAAATCGCGACTTTGCCGTCAAGCGAATGGAGAGCGAAATTACCACATTTTCTATCAGCTGATAGCGGGTGCCCCGGCTGATCTCTACAAGAGGCTGCGACTGGCTCCTCCGGATAAGTTTAAGGTAATTAGTTGGTGTTTCTCGCTTCGAATTTTCGAGTAATGTTGGGCATCCAATTTGTCTCTGGTTGGTTGCTTATTTTTGATGAACCCCTCGTTATTCTATGATTACTTTCTTTTTCGCGGACTATGACTAGTGGGGTGGGCGGGGCCAAGGGCCAAACTTGCTTTGGACTACAAAGGGAGCCCAAAGCGGCCTGAAAAGCAAAGAAGCGTATCGAAACGAAACGAACGGATCAACATTACGCTATTTCTCCGTGTTTTAACGTGTTTGAACACGGCCGGCATCCCATTGCGTGTCTGGCCCCGCCTACCTCACTAGTCATAGTCCGCGAAAAAAAGACTATGTAGTGATTATTCTGTGTACAAATTGAGGTAGAGTTAAACCACATATGACTCACCAGTAAGGTGGTGAGCGATAGGGTCCATCAATTCCTATATTTTTCACGGAGGCTTTTTTTAATTTTTTTCTTAACTTTGCCGTTTTTATGAATTTGCTCCTATTTCGTTGTACTACTTTTTTTTAGTATTTGAAACAAGGAACTACAGCATTTTTCGCTAGACCAGGATCAAAGTCTAAAATAGGCCCGGATAGGCTTAGTGAACAGGTAACATTTTACCAGTAGATAACATTGAAGGTCTAGAATATTCTTTTGCTTTTTTTTTATTTTGGCGCTTATTCACGTCTTTTTTTACGTCGCTGTCAAACTTTACGTTGAGTATAGCGCTGTTGCGTCATCGTCGCAACACGATCTATAGCGCATTCGTGCGACTAGCGGTGGGCGGGGCCTAAAGTCGATAGTCAACCTTATTGAAAATACGATTCGATGAGAAGATGAATATGAGCTATACCGTTGAGGAGCCTTTTCTAAACTATTGAATTGTGTTCTAAGCTACTTTGCCATCAGCTCGTCTATGGTTACAAAAGATCAACTGTCAACTAGAAGCTCCGCCCGACATAAGTCCTACGAATGAAAAATAGATATGTATTGATTGTGGGCGGAGAGTCACATGCACAGCGCAAAACTCGCAATCAATACGTATTTGGAATGCAATTGTCACTCAACGCCAGCCCACGGTGCTATACTTCACCCTTAGCATAGGCAGGGTTTTTCCTGGTAGTGCTTCAGATCGACTATTTTAGGCTAAAAAAGTGGGAATGCTAACAGATGCCATAGTAGACGACGCGGCAGATTTTCCACGCTTAAATGACGCACTCGGTAGAGCTGGACTATCGCCTAATGAGGTAATTTTTAACAAGGTTTTGCGATTTTCTAAATTTCTAAATTAAATCGCGTTCAACCTTGCAACATTCGTCAGAACGGACGACATATCCTGTTCTATGTGGATTTCAGTTCGCCTAAAATTGCTCAATTTAGATTCTTGACATATGGCGTACTGTAGCCGGCGTGCTCCATCTGGGCAACATTGACTTCTTGGATAACGTGGATGATAGTAGAGGTATGAGCCCAAGCCACGCCCCCTTTTTGTAAATTTCCTAAATAAGCATACCTCTAATCATGTAGGAGGCTGCAAGATGGACCCGGCCACCGAGGCGTCTTTGAATATCGCAGCTGAATTACTTGGAATGGAGATGGCTGAGCTGAAAATGAGCCTTGTAACGAGAATAATGCAAGCAACAAAGGGAGGTGTTAAAGGCACTTTAATCAGGTTGGATTACTGTAAAAATCCACGCGGGACCAGAGCAAGCTCAATTTGTTTAGGGTCCCACTGAAGCCTTACGAGGCAGCCGCTGGACGGGATGCGTTGGCTAAGGCTCTCTATTCCCGACTATTTGATTGGCTTGTAGCTAGAATCAATAAATCGATACCGTTCGAGAAAAGTGCCAGTTATATTGGTGTGCTTGATATTGCTGGGTTTGGTGAGTTATTGGAGCAGTGTTTCCTTGAGGCAAGTGCAGACACAGAAACCATCATTGTATCGGGGATGTCGATGTTTCTTTCATACCCCACGTGATTTACTAAGGAGTTCCCGTGTCTACAATTGCCTCGCGGAGTCGGTTTTTTCTCAAATTAGCTGAAAAATGAAAGTATTTAATTATAGAATTCTTCGAAGTGAACTCATTTGAGCAGTTTTGCATCAATTTCTGCAACGAGAAACTGCAGCACTTTTTCAACGAGCGTATTCTGAAACAGGAGCAGGAACTCTACGCAAAGGAGGGACTGAATGTACCAAGGATAGAATACTCGGACAACCACGATTGCATTGGTGAGATTTTCCAGTTTTCTTTACAGAAATTTCGCCGAATTTTTCAAAAGCTGGATGCGCACAACTTTCTAGAATTTTGAAAGCAGTTCTGGAAAAATGTATACAGATCTTTTTTTGGATTAATTTCTTTAATTTTTTCAATTTCTTGCCACGAAAATCCTCATTCCACTGTTACAGAGCTTTTCGAACGAAAACCATCTGGGCTACTTGATCTACTCGATGAGGAAGCTCGTCTACCGCGTCCAAGCCCAAAACACTATACGCTGGCAGCTTACGATGCGAATAAGGGACATTTCCGATTGGAGGTAAGTCTTAGGACACCTTTAGGTTAGCACTTACCATAATCGAAGTAAAGCAGTCCCTTTCTGGATAGTGGCGATCGCCGTTTCACACCAATTAATACCTATGAAAGCTTTTAAAGGCAGCGCCCACTCTAAAAACGGACTTCGAGATTCAGGTTGTTTGTGAACCCTCAATGGCTGAATAGCCAAAAGCCAAAGTGAGAGCGCCGGTAGGCTGCTCGTTGCGGAGAAGATGGCCGCAACGTCGGGTACTCGGTGGATCAGTTAAGAAGGATGTGGGGACGAGTTGTCTTGTCACTTTATTTTCCGCACTACTTAAAGCGCTGCAACCATTCGGTATGAGTAGAGTTACCCGAACCTTCCATGTTCTCGCAATTGAGGCGATAGGCAATCCCAACATAAAGAGCGCGACGAAATGAAAAACTCGTCCACAAAATTGCGGACGAGTCTTCTGGAGCGATTTTCTCGGTCAGGAATGACTTCTGAGCCGAGAAATTTGAATCCCAACCCTTTTTTGAGTTCGTCTTTCAGAATCTGTCGAGAACTCAGAAAGCGTTTTTAGAGTGGGTGCTTCCTTTAAGTCGATCATAAGGCAAAATATGCCATAGTTTGTGCGTATAATAGCGTTCCAAGAGCATTAAAAATGCTTATTTCTGTTTTCGAAGTCTTGCCTTTTTTGTTGACCTGTCAACCACTACGGTAAGAGCCGCGGATATCTTAAAACTTTCTCCGCGTTCTGGAAGCGTTTATTTAATTTATTTTGATAAAAATGAAACCTCGAGTCAGGTGTAGACACAGAAATCGTGATGTGTTAGCAAGCAGTATGACTTTTGCTCAGTAGGTTCATATCCTCCACGCAAAAATCAAGACGTTTGTGAGCACGCTGGAGTTTCTTTGTCTACACTTAGCTTGAGGTTACAGTATAGCCTAATATTTTAACCGATAGAGCTACTGTTAGCCTAGATGCGGAAACCGTAGCGTGTGGATAAGCGACGCACTTTGAGCTTGGGTCACTTGGTACGCATATCACATACAATCAAGCGTGCACGCTAGGGTTTCTGTGTCTACACTTGACCGGAGGCTACAGTATAGCCTAATATTTTAACCGAGAAAGTTACTCGTGGTCTAGACACAAAAGCAGTAGGGTGTGGATGAGCGACGCGCTTTGAGTTTGGTCGCTTGGTACGCATATCACATAAAATCAAGCATGCCCGCTAGGGTTTCTGTGTCTACACTTGACCTGGGGTTACAGTATAGCCTAATATTTTAACCGAGAAAGTTACTCGTGGTCTAGACACAAAAGCAGTAGGGTGTGGATGAGCGACGCGCTTTGAGTTTGGTCGCTTGGTACGCATATCACATAAAATCGAGCATGCACGCTAGAGTTTCTGTGTCTACACTTGACCTGGGGTTTCAGTATAACCCACTATTTCGACTGAAAGACTGCGATTAAATGGCTACATATGTTTTGGCTTTGTTTCTATCTACAATTATTTTTTACTTCTGTTCAGAGTCCAAGGCGCTCCCGCCTACGCCAGCATCGAGACCTTCGCGAAGATGAGGCTTTTCTTGTGAGACACTACGCTGGTACAGTATGCTACGAGACTGGGCAATTCCTCGAGAAAAACAATGATACACTGCATAATTCGTTGGAGTTTTTAGTGGAACAGAGCAGGTTTGTTAACTGGGGCGCGTTTGATACAGTAGTCGTTATCATTTACTACAGTATTTTACTTTTATTCTTTTTAGTGTGGCATTCATCAGAAACCTGTTCGAAGGCGCTCATGCTCAAGAACCTACCCCTGGAAAAAGATCCAGTGGAGGAAGACTGCAGGCAGTTAGCGTAGGAGGGAAGTTTAGGAGTCAGCTGACGGTTTTGTTGGAGAAGCTGAGGAATACGGTAGGTTATGGAGAGATGAGGGAGTTTTTCGAATACCTAGAGATGGGCATATTTGTTATTCATTGAAGGGGAGTTTTCGCGGTATGTACTTGTCAGTAAAGAGGGAGTTTGTTACGTCGAGGAACACTGCTGTGACATAACTGACCGGATGATATGCTTCGAGAAAAAGAAACCCCTTAATCCTGCAAAATTCTCGGATTTCATGGGACTTTTGTAGGAAATTGTAAAAATTCCAGTAGTAGTGACACTTTCCAGGGCACACACTTCGTTCGCTGCGTCAAACCAAATTCCTCGATGAGTCCGCAGATATGCGATGGAGCTGCAATTTTATCACAGTTGAAATGCGCTGGAATGGCTAGTGTGCTGAAACTGATGCAGAAAGGATTTCCATCCAGGTAAATGAATTTAGTGTTTAGAAAATTGTTGAAAATTTCTGCTGTTCAAATGAACTCGACCATAGTGAAAATTTTCAAAAAAAAAAAAAGCAAAGAGCAAGCAAATATTTTTTGGCTGGTCACAAATTCGTAATAGAGCTATTACTGTGCCTTGATTTATCCCCATCTTTGGATTAACTCCTGGCAGTTTTCCCCCCATCAATTCATCAATTTCTCATTTTCGGTGAAGTTAAAACGCTGGGAAGGTACTAATCCCCTAATGCACTGTAGCTTCCCATTGGTCTTCCATTTTGTTACCTTACTGAGCACTCACTTGCTTAGTGTAGGAGTAATTAGTAGCCACCATTTATCAGCCTGCTACTTAAAGATTATTGTGGTTAAGCATTTATCTCCCCCTCTACCCACCCCCTCCCTACTCCACCAATTAAACCACTGTAATTCTTTGAGACAAACAGTATTCCTGACTATCTTTTGACCAAAATAGAGGAAAAACTTTTCTAAGATGAATCCACCCTCTTTTGTTCTTACTTTTCTAATTTAAAGAAATGAAAGCTTCTCTATTTGGAAGTCCCCTTCAGGCGCAGGCACTATGAAAACTCAGAATTCCGCAAAATCCGGAACTCCCGTCGAAAAATCGTTTTTTATCCCACCAAACTGTACGGCATTAGATTGCGTTGCCTGGCTTACTTTACCACTGGACAGAGAACCATGTTCTTTCTCTAGTCGTTAGTTGATGGGGTAATACGTTATTCTTTTTTTCTGTAAAATGATTTCATTACGTTAAAATTAGGTGGGTTACTTGGATGACACCACATTATCAGACTGGTACATGCGGCACCGGTCAAAAGGACACCAACTTTTTGTTTTTGATCATAACTCTTTCCACTGTTGCCCAATCCAGTGAAATTTCAATGGGATAGTCCTTGCTGAATAACAATCTGAAATATTATTTTGAGGGTTGATCTTGCGGTAATGCTGTAAACAGTTATTCTGAGCTCTGTGACTTTCGCATCGATAATCTCGTAGAACAAGCTTAGATATAGAGGATCAATTCTCTCCCACCTCGTTGACTATTATAGGTAAGTATTTATCCGTTTTTACCGGATTATCATTGCGAGAATTATAGCGCTCAGAACAGCTGTGTTTAACTATGTCGACCGAAATTTCTCTGGAAAATTCTACAGAGCGATATCAACACTAGAATATTTATTCTTAATTGTTATTCAGCGCGGATAGTTCCTAAAAATTTCATTTCGCTTGGGCAACACTGGAAAAAGTTGTGACCGAAAACAAAAAGTTGGTAATCTTTTGGCCGATACTGTACCCCAAAATTTTTTTTTCGATGGAGGGAAATATTCCATGGTTCGCAACTTGTACAACTACTGAGTAAACACTGGTTGTTCCGTAAACGGGGGTTCCATCTGTTGTGAAAGTTCAGGATACAGTAAGAGCGATTAAATTCACCGCGGAGTTAACTAAAAATTTGCTTTAGGACCTCATTTGCGGACCTCTATTCAATGTACCAACGGCAGTTGCCACCAGATTTGGCGCGACTGGATCCGCGACTGTTCTGCAAGGTTGAAATCAGAAATTCGAATTGGAGAGATTGTATTCGGAAGACAGTTTTCTTATTTTCAGTGTCTATTCCATGCTCTCGGCCTCAACAATGTCGACTACAAATTCGGGCAAACAAAAGTGTTTTTCAGACCTGGAAAATTTGCGGAGTTTGATCAGGTAAGTCATAGCCGAGCATGACAAGGATTTCTTAGAAAATACGAATTCTAGCTACTTCGACAAGATCCCGAAAACATGCGGCAGTTAATCAAAAAGGTCCGTTCCTGGCTGCTCAAGGCACGTTGGCGCAAGGCTCAATACGGTGCTTGGAGTGTTATCAAGCGTAAGTTGTTTACAGGATCTTCGTATCCTTACTAGCACATCTCTCCGATCTGTGCTCCAATGCTAAATGACGCTCCCACATGTTTTCCAGAGGCTAAGGCCATTTGCATGCATAATTTGCATGTTTTTTCTTAAGCGTCTCATTTGTGAATGGAATTTTAACCAGATCTGCTCGCCAGTCGTCTGGATATGGCCACTGCAGCAGGCCGGTCCTCCCTTCTGCCTTAGTTTTGCACTATTTAGCCAGCCGGGAAGTGTTTTTCTGCTTGGGTTGCCATGGTTAGAGCAGTTTACGGGGGCAGGTCCTGGCACTTTGATGAATTAGGGCTAATTTCGAGAGGCTGCGTTAATCTTCATAATTCATAGTTCGCTCAGCTATAGGTAGTTGTTCAGCTGCAGTAGTACCCTTCAATTTCACGATTTCCATGAAGCCTTGGAAGCTTTGGTTCTATTTTTGAGTATCTCACGGCCAAGAGTTAAATCCCCTGAGGGGGTGGGGTTAATGGGAGCGGCGAAAAGTTCGAGATGCTTTGTCTTATCGTGGGTTAATCTTCCGAACGCTTGACTCAGCCTAAACAAACGCAAAGCTCGCGAGTGACGCCTACCATTTCCATGACTTTGCAGAGATTTTAAAATTTCCCATTTTCCATGCATGTCGCTCATCCATGTTTGTCCACTAGCATTTCAGTTTCTGAAATTCTAATTGTTATAGTTTTTCAAACTCTGCAGACGTAAAGGAGAGTGCGGAAATTTTCACACCATTTTTGGAGAAATTCTTTTTGTTTGAGTTGTTTTCGTTTTTTTTTTTTGTTCTCAAGATGAGCGGTGTTTCAATAATTTCTATGAGTGACTTTGCGATGAAAATTTTAATAAATAGGGTTAACTGTTTCAGTTTTACTTACTTTTTTGTAAACTACAGCCCCAAAACATCAAAGAATTGCTTTTTCTCAGATGTCTCTTAGATTCTTGTGCTATTTCTTTTTTCGACAGTAGTAAGAGGATATATTACATTTTGCTCGGCTTCTCGCCTTACTTTTAATCTCATCTTACGCTATTGAAGCATGCCTTTTTTAAATTTAAGAAGAAAATGAATTGAGTCACCATAAATCGTCAAACGATCTGAAGTCAACAATTTTTAAATGTGGTGTACTTTAATCACAGAGAAGATCCCTCAAGAAGGTACGCGGGCGATTTCATGGACGAGTTGTCTTTTTGGCTTTGTATTTGGGTATACTTGTTCCGCAGGCCCATGTAAAAACAGGAATTTTACGATTTTATCTGTGACCGATCGATATAGCGCTTCAACTTTAGGGACAACTCGTACACGAAATCACCGAGATAGAGCCACCACAAATTCTTATGAGATTTTTTTCGTCAGAAATGAAAACTGACCGAAGATTCTTATACCCTAGTGTTCGTATACATCCACCTTCCAGAATCATTAAAATTTCAGACATGGATGGTGCTTTTAACAAATTACAGTCTGGTTTTTATCTGTTTTCATGACTAGCCTATTCGTTTTGCAAATTTCGGATAAAAGAGTGCAGATAAAGGTTACAACTTACTGAATACCATATCGCCAAAGATTGTTCCAAAATAGTCTGCGTCAGCCTTTCGTGCGTGTCTCTTCGTTAAATTTGCAGTGATCCAAACTTTTCCGTTGAAATGGGCAATAGGTACCACCCCCTAATCTTTGCTGCCCTTTGCAATCTGCGCTTATGGGTTTGTTTGCTCCTGACGAATCTAGGCACGAGGCTGAAGAACATAGAACTTTTTTTTTGCACAACTTTTTTGGTGATATCAAGTTTCAGCTCTTTGTTTTTCAAGAAGCTCGTGCCATTCTGTATTCCAGTGCGCGGATTGAATTGCAATTGTATTTGAATCTGTGCACAGCATTTGCATAGATGCATTTCTTTGAATATGCACATATTCGTTTTTATGAAATATCTGTCTAGTCTAGATTTTATGGGGAAATATACTTGGAACGATTGTTTACCGTTTGAACTGAACTTTTTGATGTGCTTTTGCAAATTTTTGCTTGGATTTGCTATTGAGTTCGAAAAGAGGGAGACAGCTGGCTAATGAACTGAGCGCTGTTTCAATTATCGGAGATGTAGCGGTCAAACAGACCACTTTTATGGGTTTCTCTATGCATTTGGTAGAATTCCAGGCAACTTCAGGTGCTCTATTCAATATATTCCAGCTTTATAATTCTAATTTTTTTCCACGTAATGTTTCGGCTTAGGCTGCCAATATTAATACTTTTAGTTTCAGTTTTTTATTCATGCTGTTAACTAGTTAATTGTTAGCATCCTTCTTCAAAGGTAGGACCCACGGCTTCTGATTTTTGAGCGATTCTGAAAGGTCTCAAACATTATTAAATCTCCGCTCAAAAGTCGTTCCTAGGGGGTGTAAACCGCTTCCGAAAATATGTCGCGCATATTGCTCGATATCGCGGACGAGTTATCCGTATTTTCGTGCATTTCCTGCCGAAGGCTTACAACAATTGACCGTAAATGAAACTATAAGATTCTTGCGACTTGTCACACTGGAAGCGATATAGGGCTTCAGCAGCAAGCGCGTGACGATACGAACAACTCGTCCGCGATATCGCGCAAGTACGCGCGGCTTATCTTGTGGAGCGATTTTCTCCGCTAGAAATGAATTTTGAGCGGAGATTTTTGAAACTTAACCTGTTTTTTCCTCTTTCAGAACCAACGATAATCTTCTAAGCGTGCGTGCTGCGTTAATGCCGCTCCTCTTTCCTGAGTTCCTTCACCCATTGCCTAACCATAGCCAGACTTTCTGGCTACATCTATAACAAGCTAAGATCTATGAGCCATTTTGTGGTTTTGGTCACTGCCAGTCACTGCCAGGCTATCTGTCAACCCTCTTACATTTAATTCAACAATTTTTAGTGAAAAACAGTAACTAATACATAGAAAAGTGACATTTCTGTTCATATATGTATGTATAGCAATTTGAGTGACAGCTTTTTTGCAAAGTTTTTCGGACACCTAGTCCTCTCCGTTCTTGGCCCTGTTCGGAGACTCTTCTGAGACCTCCAAAAGGCTATGCCAACATGTACGATCGCCTTAGCTCAACTGGCTTACGCCCTACAGTCGAGCCACTCACCCCAGGCCACAGATTTAACATGTAGATAAGTTAGGTGCGATTGAACGAAATGGTGCTGTTTACGGCCAAAACCTGGTCGTCAGATGGTAAAGAACACCGCCTAGTTTGTGGGGGAAAACGTTTACTTTATTCACATCTTATTGACGCTGGAACGGGTGACGTCATAGGAGTCTTAGTTCAGTGTTCGCTTTTCAGATGTACTAGATTTAAACCTAACTTCGGTGTTAAGCATACTCCTTGTTCCTTAAGCGCGTTATGATTGGGGTTTCATTGTATGAACTAGTAGTTAACAACTTTTGATTACGTGATTTCTGTTATGAACTTCTAAACGAGCTGTCCAAATTGCTTTCTTTTTTTCGGGACGTTAAGGGCTCATAGATTATTGTAATTTTGCCATTCCGTTCTACCTACCTCAATGCTGAAAATAGCGCTGACTATTGGCCATGTGATGCATCGCACTTTGCGAATGAAGTTGTAGTACCTATAGAGCCCGAAAAAGGCCTTATTAGTGCTCCTTATTTTTTGTAGGAAGCCTTTAGAACAGCGTAAATAGTAGTACGTTGAAAGCTGCTTTCACGATTTTGCCAGGCGAAGTTGTACTTTTGAAGACAAGATTTTTTTTACGTGAGAAAGTCTGCTTTTGTTTCCGCAAGAAAATGGCCTCCTGTTTTTTTCTGCACTTCCTTTCCGCCCTGCTTTAGTTAGTAGCTAGAGTTATAGTTACTTTTGGGCTAAATCGTCCAGCACTTTTTGAAATTTTTCTTTGAAAAAATACTGTTAGGCAATGAAGCTTTCCAACTTGTTCCAGCTTGAGCTCTATAAAAAATTTCCTGGAAATTCTAAAAGCGCTAATTTTCATACAGCCTTACAAGGACAGCGGAAAATTAAGAACTATCCAACTAATTTACCCTGGAATTAAAAAATTTCGCGCCAAAACTTAGTCTGAGAATTATCTGAGATGTTGACTAAGCATACTCTGTCCGCTTCATTTGATAGTGCCTTACTACAGAGTTACGGTACCACTACGATAATTGGGTGATGACCTCGAATCTCCTTAAATTTGATATCGTCGATTTCCCCCAACTTCGCAAATACTGTGATCATGTACCATATTTTTATTGCACGCCATTTCCATGTCTCTGACGTCACTTCCTCTGCGTCTCTGACCTACGTGTTACAAACTGGGATGGTTTTTGAAATGAAAGCAACTGCGATATTGGGGAGATCGACTATAGAAAGCGGTTATTTGGGACTTTGATTGCAAACGTCGTTACCAGCACCGACGACATACTGTAGAAGTACGGTAGCTATATTGCCGGAGGGGAAAACGGTTTGAAATAGTTCAAAGTAACTCTGTTCAATAGTTAAAAGTAACTTTATTCTAATTTCGTACGGTTTTGCGACGTCGCAACGCGGCTACCATAATCTACCTTATGCGGTTTTGGTAAGATACTGGTGCGATATCTGCAATAAGTGTCACAAATAACGCGTCTCTACCAAACTTAAACAGATTCTAAGACCATCACCCAATTACCGTAATAGTACCGTAACTCTGCAGTAGATGTTACCGAATGAAATGGATGCGGTATTCCTACTCAGCTTCTTAAATAATTCCACCTTGCGAGTTCTGAGGCGATATGGAGATTTTGGCCTATCATAATCCTGTCGCAATCCTAAGGTAAAAAATAATTCCTTTCGTAATTTTTAGTTTTTGAATTAGTTTTTGAAACTTTTGTAATCTGCGACCCGGATACCCCCCTCCAGAATGAAGTTTCGACGAAAAAACGTTTTTTTTTTTTTGAGATTTTTAGTGTTCATAAACTGGGATGATACTGATAGCTGACTCGACTTTACTTTGAAATTTCTAACGATATTGTACGAAAAGGTTAAGAAGTCTTCTGTGAAAATTATTTTCTGGCCATTTTTTCTAGCTTCAGTAGATTCTCAGTGCTAGACGGCCATTGTATTTCAACGAATCTCATTTGCAATTCGCAGCAGAAGAGAATTCAATTAATATTAGAGTAGTTCGACCACTTTTTATGAGGCAGCAGCATCTGGCGCAAAACTTTCGCTCCAATAGGTTTTTTTATAGTTTATAACTATCTAGTCAATGGAAATGGTATAAATTTATAGACAGCTGGAGTCTTACATGATTGTTTTCAGTATATCCCTGCAGGAATAGTTCTAAGTTGGACAGTTTTTTTCAATTTTTCAAATATGCCGATTTTTCCTCGATTCTTGACGATTTAATCCCCTAGGATCCGTAGCTTAATGTTTCCAAAGGCGGAGTTAGCGTTGCTAGGCGTGAACAAACTCGTCCAAATCACAGCATAGGCATATGACTTAGACAGGTCGATTTTAAAGCACGAGCATGGACGAGTTTGTTCGCGCCCAACAACGGTAACTTCACCTTTGGAAACATTCCGCTACAGATCGAATCTCTTCCTATGCAATAAAACGCACGGATTACTCAGCTCTACCGATGTTTACTTTCGATCAGCTCAGACTCATGCCCATATGCTCAAATATGTGAGAAAACCCCGTGACGAAGGAGCACTGAGCTCATACGGGCTCGTCCAGGTGATATATGTGAGAGCCTCATCGAAATTCCGCTTGTTTACGACCCAGCCT
>KN552795.1:3699-16551 GCA_000797555.1 Oesophagostomum dentatum
AGAAACGTGGAATATTAAAGCTCAGCTGAGCATTACATTGACTTGTAGAGAATGCTAGAATGCTAAGATTCTTCTCAAAACTCATCTCAAAAATGATCTAGAGAAAGCCAAGTGTGTCTTACGAGATGACCGGTCAACTCCTATTCTCGTAAAGTGTTTACACCAGCGAAAACGATTTGAACGAGATGCCCACATATTGAAAGATTATTGTCCACTCTATAGTTACAATGAGATAATTTTTAAAAATCGAGTCTTTAAAGTTGTAAATGTAATAGGTGCCTGAAACATATATTGATCGGTCATTGCACAAGGTAGCCAAGGTGTGCATCAACCACTAGGGCGTGGTCCTATATCACTTTCGAGTGGTTCGTATCTTCAGAGTACCTGGGCGAAAACCATGCGTACTCAGGCGGGCCTGACCTTATGTGGTCAGTCAGAATGCCTCTTTCAACTCTGTCGAAAACCACTTCCTTGGAGCTTACGCATACACCGCAACTGCGAGGCACTAAGTTCGTAATCAGAAGCATCATGGATTGATGCATTTTATAGAAAGATTATATTATTAGATGATAGATTTTATAAAGAATACAGTGGACTTATGGAAATAAAGTGAGCTAGTGTGATTCATCCAGGTTTTGCATAAAAGATTTGACTGAACAGTTTACTTAAAATAGAAGTTATGTCAGTTAACAACGTACAATTATGTGGTGGTATAAATGCTATTGTGTTGAGATTACAATCAGCATAGTAGCATGTTAAATTCTGATGATGCTGTAGGTAGGTTCGTCTTGTTCCGTAGGCTTCTTCACATGAGTATAAACTTCTGCACATAAAGGTATAATTTATAATCAGAAAACAAATCTACAATGAAGAGGTTAATCTCACAATTGAAAGGATGAAAAAAAAACAATAATATGGTATAATCTCACAGATTTCGACATCTTATGTTTATACATCCAGTTTTCGCGATTATCACCTCTTCTGTAGCAACAATGTTATTCTATCTTGGGAAATGAAAATATGTTCTCAGATTCAAAAAAAATGCGGGGAGAGAAAAGGGGGAGGGCAGGGTCACATATCTATGTACACTTAGATATAGCAATAGTAGTGTACACTGCTGGCAGAGAGACAAAACTATTACTATGGTTTATGGCTACAAATGCGCCATTACAGCCGTTTCGAGGTACAAAGTGTGGGAAGCCGCATGTCGAGAAAGAATCCTTGTTTTCGTACAACTTGGGCAAAAAATTGTCGTGCTACAAATCAAGCTCCGGTGAAGTTACGCCTTTCTTTTGACGATCCAGACTGCTGTAAAGCCCCATACGCTCAAGCTGTGTTTGCAGCCTATCCAGATATTTTGCTGTAGTTGCAGTTTTGAGAGCTGAAATCTTCAATATCCTTGTCTTTTTGCATTAGTTGGACCCTAATTTTTGCAGATAGGTGGAGGAAGTCGTTTTTCTATTGATGTTTCGAAAATTTCGAGAAACTTTGCAATGAACCATGTAGAAAGGAGACGCAACATATGCTTCTTCATGCGAAGTACAGCTCTGCCGGGGTACTGTGCTCAGCATCTTCAGAGTACTCCTTCCCCTGTTCTTTTTCCCAAAGAATAAAGCTAGCTCCGTCTCTGCCGATATGCATTAGGCACAAAGCTGACCTGTTTGAAGCTCATGGATCCCTTTTAGCCGAATGAGAATTGGCTGAGTAATCTCCAAAAAACTTATTGAAACTACAACACTTTTAAATTTATGCCTTAAAACCCTGCGCATGCGATAACATCTCCCTTCTTAGTCCTTACCTTTATAAGAAATACGCGTTTTTTTTCAGATTATTAGGTAGAATCGTCTGAAGGTGTATTTTGATATGCTTGTTAAACGAAAGCGTAAATTACTCGTCTTATGGACCTTCCTAGGGTTAACTAAAGGAACATGTTTTACACAACTGTCGCAATCAGCACTTTATCCAATTTTGCTTATTGTAAGGAATTATTGTAGAGTCCAAGAAATTTAGCCGAAAACTTTTTCAAAGCCATATACATTTTCATTTCAATAAGTTTTTCATGCTTAGTCCTTAATCGCTGGTAGTTATCGGTCTCATACATCACCTTTCCAGTTCTCACTTGCTGGGCGAGCGCGAAGGCAGACAAGAGTAGGGTGAAAGAAGAGGCGAAGGTTACTGAGGTGGCCGTCATCGAAGATTCATCCGAAGGACTTTTTTGACTGAGACTGTGGGGAGGCTGCGCTCCGGCAGAAGAACTTAATATGAAACCGGAGTATACAACGGTTTCCATTCAACTTACCTTTTATCTTTTTTACGATTACCTTAAGTTACCTTTCTGTCTGAAGGGGAAAGATATTGTGACCTTCGCAATATTGTACGATCATGTTGTATTAAAACACCATGAGTGTACCAAATAAATGAATAAATAAATAGCCGGGTAAGTAAACAAAGAAATATACGGCTCATGTGTATTCTTACTGCCGTAATTTCCTTCGCCTTTTCGTGGACTATGGCTAGTGAGGTGGGCGGAGCCGGGCACCGAAGGGGACGCCGCCATGTCCACACAAGTTGAAACATGGAAAATTAGCGTAGAGTTGATGAATTCGCTTCGTTTCGACTCGTTAATTTCCTATCGAAGTGTTCTTAATTCCTGTTTGGATTCCGCATCCCCCTTTGATGCGTGGATCCACCCACCTCACTAGTCATAGTCCGTGAAAAAGAGAATAGGATCGCCCCGTTGAAATGTGCACTAAACACATCCCAGATCTTCTCTAGAGCGGAAGCAACTAGTGCAGTTACGGCACATATTCCCATCATTTATTATTTGTATGTGTCTTTTGCCTCTTTGCCGGAAACCTCCTTAAAACCTGTGATCATTTTCTGATTTGCGGACGCTGCAACTGCTTATCAAATGTATCGCGTCACCTAGTCACGCCCACTTCTCCATCGTACAGCGGCATTTTTTTTCTAACCTTTAAGGAGAAAAAGCAAAAACTCTAAAAGATTAAAAGAACTGTTTTCTTTGTAAAGCCACTTTGTCCAAAAAGGGGAAAAATCTTGCTCAAAGAACAGATTTCCTTCCTCCTGCCACTCTTTGCTACTCTGTTACGTTATTTACCTCTGACCGCTCGACGTGAGAGTTTTTTTTTACTGGTTGTTTACTCTAGAGTTTCAGATTATGAACTGCGCCAGCCTGGTTGTCCTGCTTTGTTCTGTTTATACCTCATTTTCACTTGACTGTAAATACACAAGGGTGAGTTGTTCAGTTGTTTCATGGATTATAGGAAGTGTTAGCCACCACAGCTTATTCGCTAAAGTATAAGCAAGCCATGGGTAAAGATGAGCTTAAAAGGGATGCACCAAGGACCTTCCTCACTTTCAACAATCCACACCATAACTCTGTAGCCGCATAATGACTTTACATGCGAATAATTTGGTTAATGTCTACCCAAAGCTTGGCATATCCTTTAAAAGAAAAAAGAATTCTGTATTATCCGAAAAGGGTTAGGTTCTGCGTCTTTCCGCCAGTCGTTCACCCTGTCTCTTCCCTTTAAGCGGGCTTAGAACAAAACATGCAGGACGCCACTGTTTTAGGTATTCCGCATCACAAGGAATATTACGAGATCCGTGGTTTCTCCTCCGCATATAGCTAGCCTCACTTTAGTCTTAAAACACAGTTCCGATGAAAGAAAAACTAAAAAATGCGGCTCTCTCACGAGCTGTTTGCTTGCTACTGCGACGCTATGGAAACTCCTCAGAGAACTGCTTCGCGTCCTCAGCTTTGCTGCCATCTGACGTAGATACTGCGTAGCGTCTGTAGCCGATACCTTGGCCGTGTCTGTCTTGACCAATACGGAAGCACCCGACTGCGGAACTCATTTCGGTTAGCGCCATATGGTAAATCTTTTCCGCACATGAAGATGACAGCGAGTGGATTATTTTTAAAGTAAGAAAGACATATTTCCGTAATAAATAAAGAGCTTCTTTAGTGAATATGATTTCTCAGCATTAGGTCATTCTTGACCAAAGAAATTGCTCCAGCAGACATGGCTGTCCATCTAGTTTTTTTTGCTAGTAAAGAGCTATTATAACCACTGAGCATTAGTGGAATTGTAAGATTCCTTCATGTCCATGCGTTTGTGGCTATAGGCGACTCCAACAGAAAGCGCACCATAAAAGGGAAAACTCGTTCGCGAAATTACAGAGCAATTTTTCTAGCCAGGAATGACTCTTCAGTCCTGATATTTGGAAGTCAGCCCTTCTTTTAGATAGTCTTTCAGAACTCATCGAGAATTTCAGAAGCGTTCTGAGCATTATTCGAGATTTATTGGGGTTTTGACATAAAGTCGAAATGCTGCAAATAATGTTTACATCATTAGCACTATTGATTTAATTCCATTAAAATTTCTATTTTTCCTCATAGCTGGTCTAAAATTCTGCAGATAAGTTTAAAACAAACAAGTGAAAAATTTTGCTTCAACGATCTTATCACCGACATGCTGGCTGTTATTTCACAAAACTTGGCATCCATCCAGGCTGCACTATTGGTCTCGAGTGTCTTATCAGTAACCATCTACGATGTATAAACAATTATTGTTTGCGCTTCATGATCATTGAAAATCGTTAGCCGTTATCTTACTGTCATTTGATAACACATCTGGGTCAGTTCTATACAAACTGACCAGAACACTTAAAATTTTGAGGTGTTTTTGTATGGTATTTAATTTTTTCGTAAATAATGCTGGTATTTTCCCCAAGCTTGTACTCTTATATTTTATCCAGTTTGTGAAACTATGCTCAAAGAGATCGCATAAATCCGCTCACACCATATTCACATGATTACTAATAGAAAAGGAGCTGAGATGTCTTTCTTCGAAGTGCCAAGACGCTAGCGCTACTCAAAGTGGAAATCCATTGTTCCATATGAGGCGACAGAATAACAAGATTGAGAGTTTGGTGCATAAACTAAAAAGGAACAGAAAACTTCAATTTATATTTAAAACGGTATAGACAACACTATACGCATAAGCTTTATCTGCTGGCAAGCATCCGATCCATAAGGTCGTCTTCAGACCTTAACAGAGTAATGCACTTAGTGTCACTGTAATATCAGATAAAAACATGAAATCAGAAAACATGAACCCTTTGCATTTCTGTAAACATGAAGGTGGAATAGGGTTGATAAGCTGACGTTTGCTTAGGTCGGTGCCGATGGCAAAGAGAATACGATTCAGACTATGTAAAGAAGTGTTGTTGTTTGTGCTTACTGTTTATGACAGAAATCCTAGCACATCCCCACTTCTTATTCGATGCTTTTTTAATAATGAAATCTCAAAGCAGCTCATTTTGAGATAACGGAATACCTCTAACAAGGAACCGTACTTAGTCAAGGTGGCTGATTGAGATGAGTTGCATACAACCTACCGCAGCTTTGAATGCTGACTTCTAACTTCTAACTTGGTTTGCAAATCTGGTGACTGCTTTCCTAAGAAGAATTAGGAATGATTACAAATTCCTTGAAAGCACATTTTTCACGAGAAGACCGTGTGTTGTCCATGTTAGGGCAGACATACGAACCGTTGGGCGTGCAAACGTTGGACGATTTAAATCTTTTAGCATTCTGTAGGTCACCGCACTCTTTTTATCGTGGGTGCTGCTTTTAAGCTAATAATTAAACCACATCGAGCTTGTCTTGATTATATTTACGAAGAAGATTATACGTATTTAAAGCGTATTCCGAGAGTTTGAAATAAAGTTTAACACCAATTCAGAATGGCTCTTTTCAGTTTGAAACAAATGCGGAAGCAGAAAGACGTGCAGTGTTTGAACGATGTTTGATGAACTGCAGCGAATCAGCGCGAGGACAAAATCCGTGCTACAACTGTATGCTGCCCTACGAGAATTACGGATGTCTACTTAAAAGAGAAGAGGTGAGATGCAAGAACAACTGGAAGTGGAAGTAGTGCGCAAGTACTTTGTGAACTTTGTGCTCTTGAAATAGAACGAAATGAACTTTGAGGATCCTAGCGGTAATTTCAGCTCACTGGCTGTGAGACGGACTGCGCACTACAGATCAGTGAAGAGAATTTTATGGTATGTCTCCAGCGATGCGCTCGGAAGCGAAGAACTTTAAAGAAGCTGCGAAATTTTAAAATCCTTTCAGATAGGGAAAGAACTACCACAGACTAAATAAACGAGAAATTGTTGAACTTATGACTTTAGCAATGCACTACATACGTTGTTGCATTGTGTCGTCGTCCACTTCTCACGGAATTTTCTGTGTACTATGCATACCTCTACGCAGTTTCTTCTTTCCGGACATCCGTTGGTCTCATGGTATTTGTCGAATATCTTGTTTTTGTTTGAACTCTATCGTGGTACTTTTGCTGCGTTTACTATACAAATGTTTCAAAATGTGATTCTGCCGTTGTTGATCTAGATCAATAGTAAAAGTTCAGTTCTGTTTTCTTCTGTAAGGTGTTGCAACCATCGAAAAGAGCATATACGTTGTGTAGCTAGGGTACTTGATCCGTAGTTGTTCAGTGTGGTTGAGATACGCTGCCACATCGCAGAAACATCTGTTACGTTAGCTCTTTCAGTAGCGCACCAACTGTGCATTGAAATAAATAAGTCTACAATAGTCATTACTAACTTCGTAACATCGACCAGGACACGCAAAATCATACCGAAACCGGCAGTAAAGCCACAAGTCGTGATAGTCCATTCCACAACATAGTCGACGCTATACAGAGAGAATCTGGCGACATTGACGTGCGAGCGCATTGGCTTGCTGCCAGTTGCTGCAGAAGCGTTCCAGTAAATAAACTGGCGATTATGATTTCGGATTTGTGCTGGAATACACAGGTACCGCACTGCTTTTAATGGGAAAGTGCTAGGAAGGCATATAGGGTCGATGTCATGCTGCCTCCTTTTTACATTTTAAACTTATTGGCCATGACGTCCTGCACGGATGATCTCAGCCAATCATGAAATTAAACTGTTCAAGACAAAATTAAATTGTTTTACGCATAACGAAAAAAAGCGAAATATGAGAAATTCCTTTATCAAACATACATGATCTGTCGTGGATTATAAGTGACACGAGTTTTTAGTGAATGCGCGAGACATTGGATTCAATGACTTTCACTCCTCGATCCGTACCTTGCTAACATTAAGCGGCCATCCGTCGGCGTCTTCACATTTTCATCCTACAACTCGGCTAGAAAGCACATTTCTCTGATGTAACAGAAGCAAGCGAAGCTGCAGATACTCATTCAAGGAATACCACTCATTTTCTTTTCTTCAAATTTTTGCTACTTTTCCAAAGGTGGTAGCAAAACCTCTATAACTGTCAGTTAACCTACAGGTATAACTGGAGGTTATGCAATGTAGAACCTGGAAGTAGTAATAGCTAAAAACATGGTTATTTCCACGGAAATTGACTTAAAATCAAAATTCGCTTGAATCAAATGCTTTAACCAATAGAACCAGCAGGTTTAGATCGCGGTTGTACATGAACAAGCCGATGGTTTGCTAGAACTCGTTGACCGTTAGTTATCATACAGGTGCAAAAACTTCGCAGACTGAGAGACACAGACTTTCCTTTCAATTCCCGCCTCCTCGCTTTTGCACGCTAACAAGGTTTGCAACTCACGGTTGTCTTTGGTTATTCCAGGTAACTGGCAATTATACGACGTCATAACTTCTCCTATAGCTGCCGGTTTTCGTGAAACTGCTACGACCGCAGAAATTCCAAAAGGGCATGTGTGAAATTTGTTTCCATTCCCTTCGAGAATGTGACAGCTATGCATAGATATTGGAGACGTACTATGCCTTGCCTGCCAGTGTCTCTTTACATGGAACCTAATTCGTTTAAAGGCAGATCGTGATAAGGCAGCAAACGGCAGCAGATACGAGCTTCTAAACTAACGAAAACTTCTTCAAACACGCTTATTCCTAGTCAAATTGCTATAACTGCTGCTCTTCAAGAAACGGCCACCTAAACTTATAATTGCATGAATTTCTCAGTTTTGGATTTATCGGGAAATTTTGATTAGCTGTGATACCAATTTAAAGTGCAGCATGTATCATCCATGGTACTGGATACGCGCCAAGTTTTGGAAACTGTAATGCATGAGTGATATAGGCTTGGCGGGAAAATCTGGAATGCGGTATTAAAAACTCTACGTCTTTATTGACCCACACTGTCTGTTTCAGTCTGAACCCGGCAAATATCCAAGGCGTAATATGAAAACGTTGTTCTGCAATTACAGTGAATATTGGTTAACACTCATCATTTTCTGAATGGATTCTACAAGCTTGCCTCCATGGTACACATTTACTTGCATACTTGAGATTTGTAGTTTACATATATGTGTATGTTTTTTTCTGCACTTTTTCACTAATATGATGGCTTGGCAGTCGTTGGAGTAATTCTGTGTTTTCGGTTACATGCTGTTTTCATTAAATCATTCAATCTGCTTTAAACGTCCTTCATTCAAGTATTATTATTTTTAAAAAAAGCAAGGTTGATAAACGAGATTTTGCGTTATGCCAGCAGCTCCATGATTCTCCCCGAATCTGTTAAATGCCGACAAAGACATTATTTCGGTACTATTTATGGGTAGAATATGCTATGATTCTACAAAAATGGGAGCAAAGTTCTTGCGATTATGTGAAATTGTTTTGTTATCCTTATCGGGAAGTGAAGTGTCATGCCAAATTGGAAACAGATTCAAATGAAGCGAATGTTTTAATGCTTGCCGATTTTATGAAGCGCTCCATCACATGACAGGCTTCGTACAAAAGCGGTGAAGCGAAATACATATATTCGTCCTTCACATTGGGCGACTCATATATTTTGTACCTACAATGAATCAAAACTTGCCAGAGAAGTGAGGCATTCGTTGAGTAGATGTAATGTCGTAAGTCCTACACCACTTTAGGTCTCTGAAGGTGACGGTAGGGTCGAAACGTCGTGCCCAAATAAAAGTTTCACCGTAAACAAACCTCGTATAAGACAGTAAGTCTTAAACTTATTAGTTGTATTTTTCGTGTTAAATCCGCCAGTAAGTAACTGCATTTTTTCGAGTATTTTCAGCCTAATGTATAAAATCAAATGGGCTAGCGCGGTTCGTTGTCCCATGGGCTTCATTGCCAATGGAAACGAATCTACAGAAACTCAGGATACCAGCATTAAAAGGAGCCTCCTGGGAACTTTAATATGTTGCCACCTAAAACCGGACGCCATCGCTTCATTCTTATCTTTTTGCAGCCGCTAAGAGATATAATGAGGTGATCGAACGGTTGTCGGAGAAAGTGCAGAAATGTAGGGTTATTAAGCGCACATTGATGGCTTGTTTCAATGTGATTCCCTGGTTTCTATAAAAATCAGTTTGCTGAAATCACATGTTCGACGCTTAGGATTTATGAGAAATAATTTCAAAATTTTGTCTTTTGAATCTAAATAAACGGAAGTAAATAATCATACAGTCATGACCTAGTATTACACTTTGTGGAAGGAGGCTATAGCCATAGATATGCATCAGCATACCCAAAAATACTTTGGTTTTGAAGGCCTTTTTCTTGCTAAACTTTTCTCTTACAAAGCTTGCAACTTTTTTCAACGCTTTTGGCCTAATACTATGGCGCATTGCACCAAGGAGTTTCTTCTTCGCAGAAACCCATTAGTTCTTTTTTGTGATAATCAATGAAGGCATAGGTGGAATGAGTGGAATGAATTGGGAA
Source organism: Oesophagostomum dentatum (assembly GCA_000797555.1). Lineage (NCBI taxonomy): Eukaryota > Metazoa > Nematoda > Chromadorea > Rhabditida > Strongylidae > Oesophagostomum > Oesophagostomum dentatum. The sequence goes on from KN552795.1 coordinate 13,447, forward strand.
AAATGTGAAGAATGAGCGTCCCAAAGAACAAAGGGACACGAATCTGTACATTAAGGGGTCTCCCTTGGTGCGATTGATCATCGTGTTTATTCTTCCTTTGTTGCTTTCAATGAAGCATACATTAAACTCTTCTCTAAGCACAATCTACCAAAAATATTTCTTCAGAAAGAGAACTTCGTGTTAAAACAGAATCGTGATTGCTTCCTGGTCTATCGTATAATTTCAAAATGTAATAAAAGAGTTGTAGCATCGTGTACAAAGGTAAAGTGGATTAAGTAAAGCTGCATCGTTTGTGCTATCGACTTTTGTATAGCATGATAGTGCTTTTGATGGCCGCAAAATCCAGTACTAGTTGTAAACGCCAGTTAGTTGCCAAGAGTATGATGATAGATACCAGACATCCAAATGAGTGCACAAATAAAAGGCGTAGGTGTCTATGTCGAAGTCAGATGACATTAAGTTGAGTGGGCGGATCCACCTACTCTAGCAAAATTCCAGGACGAAATTCCCTTCTTATAAGTTTAGGTGTGCATTTAGGGTGTTTCAGTGCATCATATGATCACTCCGATGTTTACCCTTTGCTTTCACGCAAGTGGCCTTTGCAGTTCAGAGGGGGCATGGTTCGGGTTTTGATAATAGCACCCACGCTCAGAACACTTAACGAGTTCTCTATGGATTCTGAAAGTGGGCCTCATAAACGGGCTAGAATTCAATAATCTCGGCTCAAAAGTCATTCTGAGCCGAGAAAATCGCTCCGAAAAACCCGTCTGCGACTTCTCTTTCACAGTAGTTAAAGCATTAACCATTTAGTATGAGCGCAGCTGCAAGACTCTCTCATGTTTTCGGATTCACGACTCCAACAAAAGGCGCATGGAGGAATGAATAACTTGTCCGCGAAATCAAGGGCGAGTCTTCTGAAGTGATTTCCTAAATTTTCACTTGGTATTTATAAACCTTGACCAATTTTGAGGCCCTCTTCCGGAATCTATGAAGAACTCAGGAAGCGGTCTGAGAATGGGTGCTGCCTTTAGGCCCGGTGTATAGTTCGCGCGACGAGATTAAATCGCATGCGCAGGATGTACAAATTGAGGCCGATTCGTACAAAAATGGCAGGTCATTACTCAGTACGCGCGTTCATTTGAACATACAGAATTATACATTTCATACTGAAGTCATTTCCATCATGCATGTCAACCTTATGTTTTCCTATCGGTGAGGCGACATTATTTCTCCTTCTATTTCCTAGATGCTCCTTGACTCTTACACTCAACGCCCTTCCTGTCTCTCCTACATAAGTGGCGTTGCATTCCATGCATTCAAGCTGATAAACAACGCCCGTTTTGCGCAATCCCCGATCTTGCCATATGGGCAAACGATGTACTGCTCTGATATACATTCTGCATCATACAGCCTATTGCGCACAAGTTGTTTTCTGAAGTTGTCATTGGGGATGCTTATCAGCACGACGTCGTTCTGTAGTTGTGCTCCGTGAATGCATCGTCTTATAACCGCACTTAGTTGATCGGAAATAAATGGCATGCAGAATGGTGTTTTGTTTTCGCGTGAATTTCGGCTGCGTGTAATTGTTGATGAAGGTGGTACTGCCCGCGATGAACTATGGGAAAACCATTACTTTGTGCAATTTGGGAGGCCAGCCTTCGAGACTCGAGTCTTTCAGTGTCCCCCGTGCAGACCTCTACAGCGGTTTTGAACATGCTGTGAATCACAGCACGTTTAATAGCTGTGGGATGTGCTGACATAGAATGGGTAAGGATGTTTTTGAACTTCCCTTACGGTACCATTTAATTCGTAACATACCATCTGATAGGCTGATTTGTGTGTTCAAGAAGGGGAAGCCATCCATCTACCGGAGTTTCTCGAGTGAGTTTGATGTATGATGATTGCTCATTCAAAATCATCCTAAAGCATTCGTCCATTTCCGACTGAGTTGATGTTATAACACAGCAATAATGATAAAGTACACTATGTCTAATTTGGCGGTAATCCTCTTGATGTTATAACGACCTAATATCCAGATTAAAAGCCACTATCCGCTTGCAGACATCTGAAGAAGACGGATTGTCGAAACGTCAGATCGCCATTAAAGACTCCACCGTAATAACCTGGATGGCAGAAATAAACTAATCAAGAATGAACGACATTATGTATTTCAGGAAGCGGTCGATTGTTTTATTTATTGATGGGAAGGAAGAAATGAAGGAAGCTGTGAAACTGCTGTTTACTCAATAATATCAGAAGGAGTGATACGATGAACAATCGACCGCTTCACGGAATACACGATGTCGCTCATTCTGCCGACCTCTTTCCCTTAATAAGAGACGGAGCCTTTCCAAATTCGGTCGCTGCCCTATTTGGCCTTAGCGAGTTGCAGATACTGAACATCTTTCTCACTCTTCTCGCCCGATGACTCTCAGGTACAGCCTGATGATGGGCTTAAGGCCCGAAACGTTGCTGAATAAAGTGTTTTAATATTTGGAAGAACTGGAATGAAGCCTCGACATCCATCTATTCTTTGTAAGTATAATTGAAAAGTTGCTATATAAGTCCAGGCATGTTTTTGAAACTTGAATGTGCGAGATTTTAAATAATCTAGCCTGAATTCACGCGGTACCCGCAGAGTCGGCGAAACATACGAAATTTTGCAAATCCTGTCGTGTCAGTGCTAAATTTCAACCATTAAGTATTTCAATTTGCGTGTGTATCTTTAGCCTCTTCAAATCTTCATTTAAGGCTTCATATCAACTGAGAACAGTCAGCAGAGTTTACATATGTGACCACACGACTTCCTCTTCTCCGCAATCGAGTAGTATGGGCTTTTGCAGTAACCATTCGCAGCCCATCTGGGACAGCTGCAAAAAGTTGTAGGAAGTAGCTAGTACAGCACCTTGGAAGATAAGCATTAACACTACTACAAGGATTCGGATAATGTAAGCATTACATGCTTCACGACTTCGCGTATGTTTTTTCCACTTCGTCGCGCACCTCCTTTTGGAATCACCTACTGTTTCAAGCGCGTGGACGTGAACAGCTCGTGCAACTCCCCTTATATCTAGTGATTATACCGCTTTAATTGGTGTACAAAAC
>KN552796.1:4720-15855 GCA_000797555.1 Oesophagostomum dentatum
CAAAATTTCAAAATCGTGGATTTGCCTGAAAGCTTGCCTGGAGTAGTAATGCGACCCCCTGAGTTTGAAAACCACGTCTATTTGCATGGTAATCCCATTTATCCTGGGTAACGCCAAGTCTATCCCGGGGTCAAAATCTCAGATTCGCCGGAAAACTTGCCTAGAGGGATGATCCGACCCCCTGACTCCGAGAATCGCATCCATTTGCATGATAATCCCGTTTACCCATGGTAAGGTCAAGTTTACCCAAAAGGTCAAAGTAATGGATTCAGCTTAAAATTTACACAGTGGGGGTGTTCGAGGTGCTGATCACGAATATCACATTGTTATGACAGATAGATACCAAAATGACTGCTTCTGACCGCCGTAACTTTACAATAACGCCTTACTGTGCAAAGGCAATATGATATTCGTAATCAGCACCTCGAATAACCCCACTGTGTAAATTTTGAGCTGAGTCCGTGACTTTGACCTTTTCGGTAAACTTGACCTTACCCAGGTGAAGTTTACATTTTGCAGTCATACGAAAGTCACATACATTTTGCAAGGTAAACTGGGTTACCATGCAAAATGTATGTGACTTTCGGACTCAGGAGGTCAGGTCACCTCTCCAGGCAAGTTTTCAGGCAAATCCGAGATTGCGAAATTTTGTGGTGTGTGTTGTGGTATAGTGCCTAATATTTTTTGAAGGCTGGGCGTTAGTTATAAATTTGTCGGAGCGCTCCCTTTCGGGCACTGCTCACGACAGATAGGAACTGAGTTGTTGAGTTGTTAAGAGACTAGAAAATACGTTTTTCTTTAGGTATTACTCTGAAGCGTTTCGAAGCTAAGTGCTAGCAGTAACATCAGGGACGCTGTAATCCGATCAGATAAGGAGAGCAGTTTTGAGGCGTCTGTTTCGTTTTCTTTCATCAGAAAGCTTAACGCAGGCTAATATAAATATACTCGCGAGATATTTAGTGGGATAGAACGGAAATGAGGTCTTTGACTTGCTTATTAAGAGCCGTAAATAGCGCCTTCGTTTTTATTTCACCGAAAAAGCGAACCCATCGAGATGTTTTATAAATGCAGCTCCAACATGCTCATTTAACTGCAAAACATCTACCAGGAATAGTCTAGACGAAATCGATCATCAGGAACATATGACGTAAACAATTTTTACTTCTGCTGCCTTGATCGTTATGTTTTCTACGGAGTTCTCGGTATGAGCTGCTTTCAAAAATGAACACTAAATTAATCGATGTGGGTGAAAAAGGCAAACAGTTATTGTTGCCCGAGAATTTCGATGCCTGCACATAGGTCTTTCCATCAAATCAATTCATATTCATTCATATACAAAAAAGTTTAACCATTGTGCGCTACAATGAGTAGTCGTAGATGGCACGCTTTTCCTTTCATTTTCTACTTTTTCAACTATTTTTTGCATCTGTTCGAGTATGTCCCATTTTTCAATTATTTCTATTTCATAGAGTTCGTTTGGGATAGGAAAGTAAGCTTTAGTTATATAGGTGCAGCAGTAACAAATTAGCAAATTTAACAGAAGCGAAGTGAACGTGGCTATCACATGACTTCGCTTTGACAGCAACAGAATGCGATAATTTCGCAAGATTTTTCTACCCAAAAATTGAGTACTTTGAAGAAAAATCACAGTTGAACAGGACTTAATACCTGAATGAATAGTATTCGCTGGACTTCGACTTGCTCAACAAAGTTTTCTTAAGCAAAAGAAACTTCCGCTGTCACCAAAATTTCGCTGGCGAGTTTTTCTAGTAGAACTATCAGGTAGAATCTGCTCTGTAACCCTACTACACAGTAGCAGCCTTAAAAGCTTGCTCATTTTGAAGAAAGAGCCGCTCAACAATGAAATCCCTACTAATAAAAGTACAATGCAACAAAGAACAGAACTTTAAACAAGGCTCTTAACAAAGATAATGAGCCTGCAGCTTTATTCATATCGTCTATTCATCTTCAAAGAAATAGTCCGACAAAAAGAGTAGTCTAACATTGATTCTTAGGTGCTTTTCCCTGGCTCTATACTTTGACGTGTCGTAGCTTTTACTAGCGGGGATTTTATTTTTGATAAGGTTTTCTTCTCCAAAATGAGTAGGTTTTGGAGGTTTCTGGTATGGTAGGATCATAGAGCCAGCCCTCCCTGATGGTACTACTGGAGAAACTCCAACTAAATTCTAGTGGTGCACTCTGTTCAAGAAGAGAGCACACCTGCGTAAGTTTTGGTAACTTGATCCACATGTCTAACATTTGAACTAGAAAACTACTTCCAAGAATGAACAGTCACGGAGGACAGGAGTATTGGGATTACATGCATACGTATAAAAGGCCCTCGATCGTCTTCATGTTGCTGTCGAACCGTCGTGAGGCTTTGGCTAGCGTTAAGTGTGCTCAATCGCCATGATGGCTGTCCGTGGCCAAAAGAAGGCGACTTTTTCTGCGAGCTGGGGAGCAGGGAACCTCATGCAAAAATTTTGTCCAAAGTTTTTTTTTCGTTTTGGTATGTTCTTGATGAACATTCCATATATGGAGGTACAAACAGAGAGCTAGAAATTGTTACATTTAAGAAAAATCGTAAGAAATTGTGATATCTAAGAGCAAATCCTAAAGACGGTTGATTCCGATAGCCCTCCCAAGGCGGTCTCGGTGAGTGGGTTTCACCGACCCATTGAAGCTCAGTTCTTGAAACATGCACACACACTTACAGAGGCAAAAATTGTAATGAAGACATTTTTGCGCGTATTTATCACGCTTTTAAAAGATTCCAACGAATATCAGACTCATATGCACGTATGAGTAGCTCTCGTTAGGTTACAGCTGTTCAAGCAAATAAGCAGCTAAACTGCAAAGTGCCATTTAAGACGGTGTCGAAGAACACATAAAAACGACTCACGTTTAACTGCTATGCTAAACATGGCATTGAAATGCAGAAGTAAATTTGTAACGTTGTAGAAAGCGCAAGGATTTCTTCTTTTTTTTCTGTGGAAGAATCTAGTGCAGGTTGTGATCCACTAGGTTTTCAGTTTTTTGAAGCAAATAAATTTTTGAGGACGATATTTAATTCTTGAGCTATAAAAGCGTGCAACTTTTTGCCTTGTCGCCTAGAATTTTCCCATTTTTTTCTTCAAAGTAATATCGACTTTCTAGTAACATCTTAAGTTCCACTTACGTAGCATACTTTTGTTTTTTTTTTTCAAATCAAGCTCTTGTTTTTTCATTCTACTGGGTATTCTGTTCCTTCGTTTATATCAAAATCCACCCAATCTTTTAGCATCGTAAACGGATGAAAGCTCTTGATCCCCTTGTTGGGAAATGACATATTTTTTTTATTATTAAGAGAATTACTTTGGAAAATTTGGTGAAAAATCATCTCAGTCCGAGAAATTGTCGCTGCAATAACCTACGTACTAGAAAGCTATGTATAATTCAGGATTCCGGTTTCACAGGCGGCAAAATTGCTAGCTCCAAGGAACGCACAGTAAAAGTTCTCAGAAAATTATTAGGAAATTGTTCGTAATTCAATGCCTCGGCTACTTTGAATGGTATTTCTTACATTTTCATCTTCTGTTAAACATACAGGGGAATTATGCGGGGGCGGTCGAACAAATGTCGGCAAGTTTTCCACACATAAGGACCGCAAAAGCTGTCAAACTTGTTGTGTGAATGTGAAGTGGCCGTCGCGCCCAGTCACTCACATTTATGAGGCGACACAGTTTCAGTCAAATAAACAAGAATATTTTCACAGACTGTCATGGGAACTGCTCTGAATTTGTGTAGAAACTGGGAATGCAGGGGGGAACGAGACGGGGACATGGGAAACTGTGTTGATTCTCAGACGAATATTTAGTGGGTGCATGAATTCGTACGGTTGCTTCATACGCAAATTTGTCTCGGAAGTGAACTTGTTGGCCTGCATTTAGCTATTTGCTACCACTTATGTTCAAAATTGTTCTGAGAATAACACACTTGTTCAGGCACAAATGAGTAGAACGGTACTATTTACCTATCGAGATGTGGACATAAGCGGTAAACGGTCCCGCTCATATCGATTTTCTTCTTGACGTTTGCTTCTATGGTATGCTGCTACAGGCGACGTTTTGTTAGGCGGTCACTGTGAATCGTGAAAGAATGAAAAGAAAAAGAAAACATCGGCGTCATCTTTCATCTTTACACGATCCTGACTGTTCATTTGTTTTTGTACTTTCGCTCATTTCTTCCACAGTAACACATGCTAACGCATAACCAGCACATACGTCTAGGCACACGTTTGGACTTCAAGATGCATACTTTGGTATGTTTGTCGTATTTGTTCGTTTAGTAATTAGATTTCGTAGCACTTGCCAGTATTTATTGCTTTAGTGCACTTTTCAAAGGCAGCACCCACGGAAAAGATCGATTTCGAGATTTTTGCATTTTTTGTACACTAGCCGCATAGGTTGCCCACCAAAGCCAAGGTTAGAAAGCACGAAAGTTAAAACTCACCGGGAAACTATCGAAAACATGCCCATCCCGCTTATCCAAGTTACAGGGGTGAGTGGACGAGTTTTCCATGGAGGAAGTACGCTTCAGTGTAAAACACCAACTAAGCAGGGAGAAATCAGAATTTCTGCCGTTCCTGCCGTTGGGCCTTCCTAGAGTGACGCCCTATTGGTGTAGATACACCGAAGCGTGCTTGTTCAAGCACAAGTCCACGGAAAACTCGTCCACTCACCACCGTAACTTGGATAAGCGGGATGGGCATGTTTTCGGTATTTTCTAGGTGGGTTTTAACTTTTGTGCTTTCTTACTTCGGCTTTGGATAACCCATGTGGCTAGCGTACAAAAAATGCAAAAATCGCAAAATCGATTTTCTCCATGGGCACTGCCTTTAAATGCGCGCATGTCACAAGGCAAGCGTGCTTCATGTGCTTATTAGGTGGGCGGTGAATATCCAGTAGGGTAAAGGCGGCAAAGTTCAACTGGCCGCCAAAATCAACGATATCGGTCATCTCTCGTATTTATTTTCTCCTTGACAATCCGGAAACCCTATTCCAAGTAGTATAAAGTAAGAGACCTATTTTCAATATCGCTTTAGTCAGTTATGCGCGACGACATTACCTTTTTTTGAAGATTTTGTGCTTAGCGTCCTTTTTGTTGCCTTGCAAATCAAAATGATGGAAATACATTTAAAAATAGCCCAAATTTCTAGTGTGGACTCTTTTGGATGAAGACCAAGGCTGTTCTGCAGGTTGTTTAGCATAGTCTTTTAACGTGGAATGTTTTCCCGTTAAAGAAAACACGAGCTTAACCCCAACCTGACATGACTATTCTGCTAGCGAACTGATAAAGACACCCTCTTTTTCTGGCTGATAAATCTATAAACATCTTGCTTCTGCTTCGTTTCAAATACAAACCTAACTATTAACTTTATACCTGGGACAGAAGAGTTACAGCTCACTTTTGTCAATTTTTTAAAAATAAGCGGCGTAAAATTTTTGTGGAAAAAAGAGGTGGGAAGGAAAGGAGAGAGCGGTTTCAAGATAGGAGTGTGGTATAAAAACAGTATTTTTAAGTCGCTGCTTTTTTATTTCTTCAAACTTGATAAGATCCTACATCCTTCATATATCCTACATCCTTCATATAATGATCTATTCCAGAACACTGAAGTTGCCAACGTAGTTGTTTTTTTCGAACTTTCTAATGGAAATTCAAGCTTTTCAAACTTTTTTTCGTAATTATGTTATAGAAACTGCCACTTTGATTTGAGCCACTAATGAACAGTCAATAGTTTTCAATAGTGAAGCGAAAGGCGAGAAGAGAACAAAAGCGATACCACCTTTTTCGAATTGACTAGCCATGGTTCGGCTCAATAAATGTCGTGCTCGATTTGTCGATAACCACCATACACCTGCACTTATGGCTGGCCATGTTGGCTGTATCGTGAACATGAATTTAGCAGAGTAGCAGTTTGAAAATACATTTGCCCTGGAAGGCATTTTTGCAGAAATTCAAATTTGTTACTAGACCAGTTATCTGCTTTAGTATCGGCAGTCAGTTGCTTCTATCCCTGCTCTTCAAGAATCGAAGATTATTTGTTATTTACAGCACAGGTCATAGAACTGTAAACGTCGGAGAAACGACCTTAAAGGCAGCACTCAAGGACAAAAATGTCTTTCTAATTTTTGTCTATTGGAAATCTCGCCACCAGCTCATGAGCAATTGCAAGGGGAAATAATTCAAAACTTGATGTTCTTCAAGGAATTTAAACACTGGAGGTCTCGGCCGGAACTCCCTGCCTTTCGCCCAAAGAGAAAGGCAGGCGAAGTTCCGGCCATGGTCTTAGTTTTTACTCAAATTACCCGAAAAATACCAGATTCTGAATTGATTCCTTTTGCAGTTGTCTAGGAACTGGTGGTAAGAATTCCAATTATAGAAAAGTTAGAAAAACTTATTTTTCATAAGTGCTGCCTTTAAGACGTAAACTGGAAACGAAGAACGAATGCAGTTGATACTAGCAATCTGAAGCTAAAATAAAACGCTACTATCCATTCTATGTTTGAAGCTAAGCACTCCATTCTGTATGAGACTACTATGCACAAGCGGTAAATCCTTCAATCTTACTAGTAAACTTACGACAACAATTCCGGAGATTCTAAAGATGCATAGATGAGAGTAATGACAACTTTTTGATAAAGTTGAACCAATGTCAAGCATAGTGCCTTTTTCGTTACTCCATGAGATGGAAGTATAGCACATAATTTTTTTTCAAATTGTTATTTTTAGCACTAATCATAAAAGAAAACTTCTTCCACCTTCGCTAGGAGGATCACTTAGGGCATCTGCAAAATTGCTGATGCTACTAATTAGTACTGATGGTTTTAAAACTTGTTAGTGAGTAGTTGCAAATTTGGAATTAAATACTGAGGATGTAGATCCCTTAAAATGAATTTCATTTTTGGATCGTTGTCAAAAAAATCGCCAGTGCTTTTGGGGAAGGCAAGAAGCGCTCCAACCATTGTCCTCCATACAAAAACTTCTGCACAAACAAATCTTCACGTTCTTGTTCACTTCATGATGTTAAAAAGTGGTGCAGAATAGGGTGAGCATCTAAGTGGCTGCTTGGAAAAACAGCAGCATGGCGCTCCAATCCTTTTCTTGCTGCTTTACATCCCCAGAAACTGCTCTGAGGATCAGTTACTTTTAATAAATTATTGTGTTATTCGAAGATCCGTTTGTCCGTACGGCTAAATAATCCGCGAAAGACTGGACTAAGCATATGAGGACAGCGCAGGTGCGCTTTGCTAGGCTGAACTGTATCGAGAACGATGGGAGAAGTGGATTGCTCGTGAATTATCCTATTAGCCGGCGACGTTTCGACTGCAGCCGCCGCTTTTTCTTTTTCTAAGAGGGCACTTAGCGCACGAAAGAACTTCCAGTTTGTGGTAGAATCTTCATCTCGAAGTAGAGCAATCGGTCCAGCTAATGAGTAACTAACGACATAAATCTCTTCGAACTGGTCAAAAAGTTAGGAAAATAAAAAATTATTGAGAGGTGCTAAATAGGTTTATAGTGAAGAATGGGGAGGGAGTAATCAGTTTGCAATTAGATTGGTGCATAAATTCGTGCGCTTTCCCATTAAGAAAATTTCTTGACCTAAGACTTATAAGCAAACATGCCTTTCTCTTATCCTCTTTTGTTTTCCTGTGCTTAGGACCATGGGGTCTTGAGACTCTTGGTTTATAAAGCTTATTCACAAGAAGTTCTATGATTCTCACATGCTGCTCAGAATCAATCCAGACTTGCTACTTGTGCTTGAATGCTTGTCTCCTAGGAACTGTAAAGCTCAACTTTCGTTTTCACATATAATGCGCCAAAATTCCCTTACTGCAGTTAAGTAGAAGTAAATTTAGTACTTTAAGGGACTTGCCTGAGCTATTTAGGAAAACTAACCTCTTACAGCAAGCAATGAACTCTCAAAAAAGATGGATATGCATCAAGTCAGCTGAAGGGCAGGCAGCTGCTCTCGATAATAGAGAGCGATCTGACTCCATCAGCACTTTTTTTCTGCTGAAAATTGCCGACGTTTAGATACAGTGCAAAGCGTGCGGTAATTGCGCCCAATTTTGAAAATGGATTCAATTTAAACTTAAAGTTGAAAGAATTAACTTTTTTGCGCAGTCCTTCCTATCTGTATACTTTCGTTAGGAGAGCTGCTCTCTCATAAGATGAATGCTGAACGAAAGCAGAGTTTCTATTGAAATAATATATGCATGAGAAGAATACTTTCGAAAGTAGCCTAGAATTTCGACTTATTTTCTTGAAATGCGTTGTGGGGCATCTTCAAATGCTAAGTTTCTGGAAATGCATTGCAGAGGGATTTATATGTGCCCAGATTTGCGGGGTTCATTTTACTCATTATTAGCATGACAAACACTATAATAGTAAGTCAGGGCTTGACACTGAAGAAGGGGATGAATTTTCCGTTCTTTTCTTTATTAATGCTACCTTCAACCTAATATAAATGATTGATGAGGAGGAGTACATACTGGCCGATTTTTGCGTTGGTGATGCTTTTGTACGTTATCACCTCTTTCTTTGTTTATCACTCTTTTATACAATTACATATTCTACTATGAGAACACTATTAGAACGCAGATCGGATCGAAGGCGCGCCTTACCATCGTTGACCGCGTCACTGTTCGCACTTGGATGAGCAAACCTTGTTTTCTGAGTAGACTGTGAATTAAAAAAAAAAACTAGCCTTGAAGGTTGCCCCTTATCTAGCGCTGCAGAAGATAGCGCTCTGCAACATTGCACCGCAATTTTTTTGTAACTAAAAAGCTGCTCTGATAAGGATTACAACTGCAGATGCTCTTTAGCCTACCACAGAGTGTAAACCATCAGCGGGTTGCAGTATTTTTTATATGAATTGTAAAAAAGGAAGTGCTTTGTGACGTTTAGTGGTGTGCACTTTCTACGTGGCATAGGCATCTCTCACTAATTAAGGGAAGAATAGCTGCGAAAAATGACTTGGTCTCGGCGATCCTATTTCTAGGTCTCTAATTATCCTGTCAAGGTGACGGAACGGCTATTTCCCACAGTTGGGGATTAATTTGTGGTTTCCTTCGGCACTAAACTAGCTTGTAAAATTTCTGTGAAACGTTATTTCGACAATGAACATGTTTGCTAGTGTGAGAAAAAAGTAATGGTTTGGGTTTTTGATAAAATTAGATCTTAAAAGGAACGAAGAAGTACGACTAAAAGTCGTAGACCTATAGGCGAGGAGGAAATTGGACTGGGTCAGACTTTAACCCTTTGAGTCCCGCTGGCACATATATGTACCAGTACTTTTTTCTTCCTTGTGGTAAATGATCCATTGAACTTTTTATGCAATATCGATAGTCCTCTAAGAGTTCTGTGTGAATTGATCTTGAATTGTTCAAAACCTTGCAAAACTGGGGAAATATAAGCCGCCAAAATTTCGATTTTCTTTTTGTCGATTTTTTAAAATATATCAAGATACCGAAGCCTGTAGGTGTCCGACGTATATTGTACAGTGACTACATTCTAAGCGCTGTTTTAGCCATATAATAGAATTTGTTGAATTTGGTGGATTCTAAAGTGGTAGCCTTCTGAAATCATGGTTGACGGCAATGCATATGTCGGAACTTTCGTGGGTAAAAAGACGTGATCACAGCCAGAATGCGGGCGTTTATATTCCAGCGGCAATGACGAGTAACGACGTAGCCAGAATGAACCAGAGACAAATCCCAGACATTTCGAAAAATTTCGTCGAAATTCCAACTGTTGCTCACATCCTTCTAATAATACATGGTATTTTACGAATTTTTTGTATATGGCCCTACAATTCACCTCTCATGTAAAAATTTAGCATAACATCGAGTTAAACACTAGAAAGCCTCAATTTTAGGTATTTCTTCACTTTGCAAAGTTTACACCTAGTTTTTTTGCCTTCAAAATTGCACTGTGTACAAAACTACAAATATTTTTAAAAAATAAGGAAAACCTTAACTGAGAAATCGGCCACGACAGTTATGATCGCCGTGGCCTAGACTATTAAGGTGAACCGTAATCTGCTCCTTCCGGGCTTTCGCACGGCTCGGGACTCAAAGGGTTAAAAGTATGCATATTCGAGTCCGACTCAACCTAGAAGTTTTCTCTGGGGAAGTAGATGAGCAAATAAAAATAGCCATTATTCACTCTATGTTGTGTTGAAGACTAGCCGTTTCCTATAGAACTCCATCTCGTTCTCGTGAGGAGAGCCTTTTTAGTTTCAGTAGTTTTCGCTAGAAAGTGCCTTTCGTAATTTCATAGGCAAAGGTAGGTTCTACCGCTTTCCGTAATCGTCTCCTAAGGAGATCCTACGATCCTACCTTTTGGGTGAAAAAGCTTGCAAACAAGTAGACTTAAGTATTTAGCCTATGTAATGACCTAAAAGAAAAAAAGGAGCAGAAACTCTGTTACTAGCGTTTGCCGTCCGCAAATCACTTGGTACTAGAAAGTTCTGCAAATCGGACTCCTATACTGTATTTAAACCCGTATCTCCTAGTCTCCTATTCTTTATTCGTTCACGAGGGGGTTTCAGCTTGCGTGATGCATGATGGTTTTTAGTTCTGCCTGAGAAATTTATCAACGAAACTTTCACGGAACAATACCCTTAGATAACTTGAGCTGAACGGGCTTTTATTTGAAACCAGGTTAAATGGGTCTCTTGGGGTGCGTGTAGGTAGTGACGAACTTTGTTTGAAGTAGCGGGAAATTTTATAAAGGATACTGTTCATAAATGTCATTTCAGTGATTGATACTAGGCATTCGCTTTCTTCCCTCTCGTCAAATTAACTTTTATTGAAAACTTGTGCCATTGCAAATCCCCTATACCTACGTTTACCATAAGTTGCAAACAATGGAAAATTTATTATACCGGAAATTTCAGATGTCCGCATACGTTTATGTCATCTCTACCAAAGACAAGCATCATCGTTTGCTACTTCAACGAATCGCCGTCAGTGCTGATCCGCATGGTCAACTCGATCATCGATCGTACTCCACTGGAATTGATCCAGGAGATTCTGTTGATCGACGACAGCAGTGAATGGCGTTAGTTCTTTTTAACCAGTCTCTTTTTT
>KN552798.1:0-14272 GCA_000797555.1 Oesophagostomum dentatum
CCTGCAAGGTCCTATAAACAACCAAATAGTGTATCAGTACGATGGAAAGTGCGCTGCAGTAGGACCTTTCGAAAAATTCCTATGAAAGGGCAGTTAGAACGAAATTTCGCATTTTGATCTACGGGCAACGATCAATCTCGAGCGTCAAAATCACTGCGCTGTACGTGCAGGTTGCAACGTGACTCGATCAAATTTTGGCAGGATGAGAGCAAATGAGAGCGCCCCGCCCTCGTCCAGTGCTAGTTTTGGCCTTTCAACCCTTTGAAAAGGAGGGTTTTTGGCAGTTTTGTCACTAGATATGTATACCACTGTGATCAGCAGCCTCCGTCGAATTTAGACATGTCAAAACCTCACTGATGATTTCGGGTGAGACTGTGCCTTTAAGGGGATATGCGACTTCAGTGAAAGGCGCGCGACATCGTGGAAAATTCGTCCGCGAAATCGTGAACGAGGCTTCTGGGGCGATTTTCTCGATCAGGAATGTCTTTTGAGCCGAGAAATTTGAAACTCTATCATTTTCTGAGCTTCTCTTTCAGAATCCATTGAGAACTCTGGGAATGTTGTGAGCGTGAGTGCAGCCTTTAAACTCATCCATCGCTTTACGCCGAATACTGAAATACCAAGGTTATAAATAGGCTCAGCCTGGATTCCATGAACAAACCCTCATCCATGGGTACAGTAAACCCTTGTTTTCTTGCATAACAATAAATATTAGTAAGAAATAAGTACCTAACATGCAGATACTTAGGGATGAAATCCTCTACCTGTGAATTAAATCACCAGAGAAATCTCATGTTTTTTCCCGCATCTGGTGCTGAATATGGAGAACGGTGACCACACGCTGCTGCAGGTGCATCTGTGAGGCGTCATAGACGGATCAACTGATCAAGGAGCGCAAAATGGCGAGGTGATTTAGCCATTCAGAGGCGTAGGAGCAGCAGCGCTCGCCGTTGCGCTGCTAAGTATCTATGTAGTAACAGACGAACAAGAACTTCTAAATCTATGTCCTAGGATGTACTCATCAATGCTATCCTTCTCTCACAATTCAAAAGAAATGTCAACTTACCTTCGCTGAGAGCTGCCGATTTTGCAAATTTTCGGCATTTACTAGCATATAGTTGAGCAAGTTGTCCTTTGTTCGTTCGCCAGAGATGCCCCTCTCTCCACGACTAGTGTCTGGTTTAGACTTTCCATATCGAGCAAGTTGCCCGAATAATATCTTTCCTTTAAATGAATGAATGAATATGCTCATCGTTTGTAGAGTTATGGTATGATTCAAATTTGAGCATAATCGCAGGGTTGGAAAAGCGACGTCTTATGATGTAGAGCCAGCGGACTAATAAAAAGTTAATTTTTACCCCATTCGGTCTGTTTTCAACTGGAATTGCGATTTGCTGCTACGAAAAATAAAACCATAGGCAAAAAACTGGCGTTGCTTCCATCCTCTCTCAAAATTGAACTCATCAGCTTTGAAAATGTTTTAGGATGATCAATTTGCGCTGTGGGGTTTTAACGATATTTGCTCTAAAACAGAAACAGCTGAGCAAAAATGGCTATGTTTTCATCGCCATTCTCTCTAAGTACTTCCTTACACTTATACCTCTGCTTATTGTTAGTTATTTATTACTTGCTGCACATACGTGTGCAGACTAGCCGGTAACAAAAACGAGAAAAACAATCTGCAGATGAAACTGTTGAAGTCGTCAACATCTTACATTCGTCGTTTGAAATTGCCTCAGGAAACAAAAGTCGCTGGCCAGTTGTGCTGTACCTATCTACAGAAGATATATCGTAATCGCTCAGATTTAATCAAATTTTTGAGTGGCGGCAATAGGGAACGAATGAAAACGTATGTGAAAAATATACTTCCAAAAGCTAGGGCTTTCGTTCGTTAGCCCTTTGAGTTCAACTGGTATATGCATACCATTTGTAAGCACCTTTTTTCCCTTTATTGCAAGGGAAGATCTGCTATATTTCTTAAGCATTACCGGTCATCCTCTTAGAGTTCTTCGCGATTTGAATTCCAACTATTTATTTGCTGTTTAAATCGCTGCAAACCAGCAAAAACATAAAACACCAAAATTGTGACTTTTGAATCCACAATTTTAGGATTTTAGCAATTATCAGGAAGTAGAGGCATGTAAACAGCAGAATTATATTGTCTAATACGTCTACATTCTGAACAGCCTTATAAAATAGCAGACATCGCTGATTATGGTCTAATAAAGAGGCTTCCATCTGCTGTGAAATGTTGATTAAAGTAGGGCAATGAAAATGCAAAAAAAGGTCCCAGGTCAGGTCAGCAGGATTTAATTTAATTTATTTCAATCAAAACTAACCTGCAGGTCAAGCCGGTGACCGCACTAAAAATTGCATACGGGGGAAATAAATTTTATTGTGTTTACTCCACCTGCTTTGCTTTCACAGATTTTTTTATTTGCCGCGAAACCAAGAACATCTGCGGTGTTCTTGTGTTTGATAAGGACAGTGGTCGTGCGGCAGAAGATTCGTGCTTTGGGCGTTGTGCGCCGCGATTGTTTTTGGATCCTTCGAGAGCAGTCGCTGACAGAGTTAGCCGGCTTCACCTGGAGAGAAACAAAAAAGGGAAACCTCTACTCAAATTTTCTTTGGGCGGAAAGTGTTCGGGATCCGAGAACTTGCCGAAAAGCTGAAAGTGAAACATGACATCCGAGAGCGGTGTCAAAGAAAACACTATTGTCGTGCCCCAGGGGAGTGAAGAAAAACACTGCCTGTTTCAGGGGCTTCTCTACAGGCGAGGAAGGCGACATAGAATTGGGAGCCAGGAATTGGATCGTGAATTTTAGGGTCGCTGCGCGTAGGACGAAATATCTGCTAGCCTTCAGGCTTCTGATCAGGTCATCAGCGCTGTGAAAGAGACGCAAAAAATTAGAACCATGTTAAGACGGAATGATCTGTTATGGGAGAAAATCTCCAGCATTTTTTAGATGTGGGGTAAAGTTTATTTTGTGCAAAAAACGGTATGACGGCGGGAGGCTGAGCTAGCCGAACTGAGGGCCTCACGCGTAAAGCTGGAAGCCCAGGAAAAGGAGTTGCAAGGGCTTCCGGCAAGTGCTCGTCCTGTCGCAGAGATGGTCGTAGAGTGGTAGCAGCCCCAAGCAGGTGAGCGATCACTTCGAGATTGGAAAGCTCTGAGAGAACTTCAACCTAATCTATTTAACAGCAAACAGAACTCCTCATTGCAGGAAACAGTGAAAGGAGGTGGACGCTTGGAGCTGTTGACCCACACGTTTCCACACGTCATGGATATTAGCGGAACGGAATAGGTGATATCAAACCTTATAATTTAGTGAGGAAAGCGAGGCAAAGTTCAATGTGGAAAGTATGGATACCAGGCTAAAAAATTCTCTAAGGAATTTGCTTAGATGAGCCGGTAAGTTAAACACATGGCGTTGCCCGAGGTTCGTCCCTACTCTGGTAGTGACAATGAACATAGTCCCAAGAATTCTTAGTCGCATTCGAGCTGAAATACCCATGAGATAACGAGACCAAAGAGAACTCTGTCCACTGTTGATATCCAAGCTAGCAGAGAAGGTTAGAAATTAGTATAAGGTTTTACAGCGACATGAGAAAAATGAAGTTGCGGATGGCTGGTGGAGTCAACAAAGCGGGAATGCCATTCGAAACAGAACACGAACAAAACTTGCGCATTAGGCGAATTGAAGAGGATTCGTGAAAATGAGTCGCTGTCAGCCGCTGACTTCTGCGTGACTATGGAAAGCTCACGAGGCAAGCATTTCCAGAGCTAGATATCGAGACGGCACACCTACTCTACGAGCAAACTGTACACTGGAGGTACTCGTACCATCTACTGGAAGTTCTAGAAAGCAATGAAGGTGAATATGAAAAAGTGAAAGAAAAGGCAAAAAAGAACGAAGGACGAAACATGCCTCTACGAAATGTAAGGCGCATCTGATTGTGAGCTTGAGGCAGAGCTCAGGTGTTAACCTGATAGAGCGAATGTGCGAGACAGCGTGAGGAAGGGGAAATACCGGGGGACGCTGTTTCAGCTGTCAGGAGGCAAGGCATTTTGCACGGGAGTGCACGAAACCCGTTAAGCAGAACAGCTTTTATAAGTGATGACATGCCATTGTCGGTAAAGTTGTCAGCAACATGCTGCCATAGAGTAAGAAGCTCTTCTAAAGTGCGCAAAAGGAGGTCGGTACGAGCATGACGTTTGACTGGAAGCAGGCCATAGCAAGGAGGTGAGAACGGTCGCTGAATCAAAAGGTACTCGTACGAAGATTCAGAGAAACGAACACTCGAAGCGGGATAGAGGTCTTCTTAGGAACTATCTTCTGGCGAGTAGGAAAAGTGAAGGTTGTTAGTCCAGATTCGAGCCTGCAAGAGAAGTGGCGTTAGCGAAACATTACGAAGCTTATGCGACTGTGTGGAAAGAGATTGCAAAGGAGTCAAAGAGGTACTCCGTGCTAGTCTCAAAAATGAGGGGACGCAACCAAATTCGAGCATAGAATTATTAGTGGTTGAGTAATAGGAGGGGTTGCAGATGGAGGAAAATCCGCAGATCCTACAGCGTTACATCAGTGGCCGGAAACATTCCAGAAGGAAAGACTATCGACCTTGAAAAGACTGACGAGTCGCGGTCTACAGAACCTTTTGTGAGGAGGATTAACTACAAGGCTACCACTAAATACAACCCGTGAAACTTTTTTTGCTGGGAGCATGCAAAACGTATGTAAGACCGCTACTAGAATAGAGTACAGTTATCTTCAATCCATATAAAAAGAGACGTTTTTATTTCATTTTATTTTTATTTTATATACGTACATTGGCATGGGTATAGGCATCAGACAGTAGAAACACTATAAGAAAACCGAGCTCAGAATGGGAAAAGTTTTTAATTCTAGTAGATAAATAGATAGATGCAGCCGCTACAGAACAAAATGAAGGCAAAACAATACAAACGCGCTTGCAAATATTATAGACATGCTACGAGACTAGAAGATTCAAAACAGTTTTACACGTAAACATTGGCTCAGAACGCGAGGAATTACTTATAATTTTATCAATAGCGATACAGAAATAGGGAGTTGGGACTTCTCTCCCGTTATAAGAGACGAGTGAAAAATGATATCATTATGGTGCACAAAATGCTATATGGTCATTTAGAATTTTAAAAAAAATAGCTTTTATTCTATACCTAGAGTGCCAATAATTGGAATTAGATTCGCTGTTCCTAGGGCCATTACAAGGTGCTGCTGCTTTGTGAATAGGGCTGGATCTGATTATTTATCGCTGAGTTGGGTACGTCACACCTAAATTTTTTTAAATGATTGAAGATGAAGAAGATGAAGAATTTCTTGAACGTAAAAGAGATTTTTCATGAATTTGCAAGGATCTGTAAATTCATGCGTACAATAAGGTCTTTCATTATTGTACTGTTTCACATAGTTCCCTTTGTAAAGATAACGATAAAGATCAAGAAAAATATGGGATCGCAATGTAGGTGCACGCAAGTGCCAGTAGAGTAACAGCGGAAAATATGATTACTTGCAAGTCAACAAAAAATTCTTCAGGGCCGACAAGGGATTAAAATGCCTTCCTCAATTAGTGTCGCCTTGCAATGTCAGCAGTACGACAAAAATTGAACAGCTACTCTCTGTTCTTCAAGAAATCAGTTTTTTAAAGGGAGTTATGTTGCAAAATGTTGATTTAAGTATAACAATCCCAAAGTGGGGAGGTTACAGGCTAGATTCCGATCTGTGACAAATCGATGGCGGAACCTTCTATAAAGGCGGGAAAGGCGAGAGAGTGACCGTCCTGCGTTGACAGTGTTACAGTGTTACCCTGGGAGGTGCTCTTATTGGTGTGGCCGTTGTCTGATTTTTTCTGCTTGTTTGTCTTATTTATATCTGGCTGCGTTTCGGTGTTTCCTTCCGTGTTTTTTCTTTTGTAGATGAAGACTTCGTGCACTCCGTGTGCTGGTTTGGAAAGTTCTTGGGATAATGGTCCAAACTGCTTTTATTTGTTTTTCTTTGTGCTGGGTCATATTTTAATCGAAACCAATACTAATAACAAGTACCATTAGAATAAAACTCTAAAATTCTCCAGGAAATTCTTTACCTGAACTGTGGGTGTCGCGAACCGCGATCAGTTGGGAAACTAACATGCGGTTATCCGTAGTGAAGAAGATCTTTGTATAAGCAGATGTGAGTGTGCACTACAGGCCCACTGTGCAGCGACTCAATCCTTAGCCGGGGGAGCAACTCTCCGTTTCTCACGGAGGACGCTGTCCCCAGAGCGCGGCGGATGACAGCCCCAAAATCCTCCATGTTAACTCTTTCTCAGCCAAAACAGCTGCTAGAAATGGGCCTTTTTGTAGCTTTTCAAAAGCTTATTTTGTGACAACTGCTTACGATTTGAGAGCATTGTTTATATTTTTTCTTTTGTTTTTTTAAAAACATTTTTCAGTTGTTTTCAAGATTTCGTGTTCGTTTGTCGATCGCTGCGGTGTGTAGTATGGTCACTAAGTGAATAGTAAACCACTGCACAAGTGGGATAGAGGAGACGCTTCTTACTGTTTCTAATCATTTTCCTAAAATTGTTTTTTATGGAAAGGAGTAAACGTGAATGAGGCAACCGCCCTCCGGCACTTCTTACTCTGCACGAAATTGCAATTTGCTTGCAGAGAAACACTCTATTAATGAAGCCGAGAATCGGTGGAACATGAAAGTTTCCTTTTAAAGAGAGTTACCGTTATCATATTTTCACAAGACCAGCGAAGCTGAGCTGTCCATGCAATACGGCCTCAAAGGCCTGGAATATTACACTTTGCCTGCAATTTCGTTCAAAAATTAGGCTGGAGATTTTTTTTAGTTTTTAAAGCTTTGCTTTCTTTTTTTTGCTGTTTTCAAGGTAACTGTGAAACATTTCGCTCTCGCTACGTCGAATTCCATCCAAGGCAGCTTGTCCGAAAGGAGGTGTGGCCTCGGATGGTGGGCAGGGCAACATTTCCCGCCCTTCTGAGTGCGTGCCGTCCTGGATGTGGTATCTTGGTTAACCACGCCCCTCTGCGGGAGGGGTCGAGGTCTTTGTTCTCTGTCGACTTCTCAGTTTTTGATCTTGTTAATAAAAGCCTGTAATCCTGCTTTCAATCTACAAAAGAATGCAGAAGAATCTTGCAAGAATATAACATGGAGGTTCAGGGGAGATCCTAGAGAATCGTAGAGAGCAGAGACACCTCGAGGCACAGCCTATGTAATGCATGCTTTCACACAGAACTTCTATTTATTTCATATAATAATAATGTAGTGAATTCATATTCACTGCACCTATATAGCCGACGATGTGGTGCATGGATAAAGGAAACAAAAGCAAAAAAGAGGTAAGGAAAAGTTTAACATTAAGTATAAGGATAATAATAATAACTAGATTTCGATAGTGAATGATGCGCAAAGTTGGCCACGAAAAAAAAATTTCAGTGAATAATTTTAACGTTCAGAAGATACGTCGTCTACTTAGAGCAGAATGTACGTCATTCGTGTAGGACTTCTATAACGTGATTGTCGTATTTTTTGTGCTGACGAAAAAATAGTCGGCTACAAAAATGCTGGCACTAGAAACAAGTCAAGCCTTTTCAACACCTTTCGTGGCATTATTTGGTTACAACAACTTCCAGACGAAATTTTGTGCTCACCGTCAACAGCAACTTTCAAAAGCAGGCTTGAAAAAAGTAAATCTGCTTTCTCTTTAGAACATTAAAAGTTTTTAGTTTCTTCTTTTCAGGTATCCAAAGGTCATGTCAACATCACAGCTGTTTTACAGTGATATCAGTTCAACGTCGTCAATTGGAACTTGATCTTTACTCACTTGCAGTTGGTCTCAGTGTTTGCCAAGAATTTAAGTTTCTTTTGTTCTCCCTAAACTCTCTTGTACGCTTTATGGTTTTGTTTATCTTTTATTCTAACTCCCTCTTGCACTTTGTGCAGGACAGCCACCTTCTTGCCTCTCACCCTATGGTCCTACCCCTTCTTCACTCTCCTTGAGCTGTTTTCATGGGGGGGGGGGAATATTTACCGGATCGTCTTCATCTTTCCTGCTAGTCCGAGGGAGGACAGATGCTCTGTTCCGTTGAGTAATGCGTTGGGTGCGGGTTCAAATTTTTTAAAAGAGAAAATCTAGTTACTTCAGCACTGCTTATACTTCTGTACCTGCGAGGTTGTTAATTGTGGCTTTATTCTTTCGGCCTGACGTTTCGACCTTTCGTCATTTTCAGAGGCCTAAAGCGGTGCGATGGTTAAACCTGTGCAACTATCCCGTCAAGTGCATCATCTCTCTCGGCGTGTTCTCGATTTCTCCCAGGAAGTCAAAATGCGCTATAGAGCCCCTAGGTAGCACTTTGGCGCACGATTGTGCGCTGTGGTGCACCACTAATTTTAACGATGGCGGAGGTGGTAAAGTTGCAACAGTCGTGACATTTAATACCTCGATAAAGGCTATTTCTGCGGAGGAAATTCTGGAGGAGACAAGATCTAGTATATTCCTATAGCGCACCACCGGCTTCTTATACATATCTATTTCGGCGAGCGAAATTCTAGAAAAGGCAGGTTTTGACACATATTTATGGGGTTGCAGGCTCTAAGCAATTTTTGCTTTGATTACTATAGAGTTTCATACGGACAAACTCTCTATAACTGAGTCAGACAACAAACCTTAGTCCACCGTTTACACGCGGGTTGACGGGTGACCATTCGAGGAGTGCTACTTTATCGAATAAGGAATACACCGCAGCTACACCTTATAACTGCATTAGTGGCAATCTTATAGTCCACAAAGTGATAAGAACAGCATAAACTCATTCGTGATCGATAGACACTCACTCATTCTTGTTATTGATGGTCGGATTTCTCGAACATATCCAGAATGCTTCCAGAGTTTTTTGCGCAGACGTATCTTTCTCGCAGGCTAGTATGACACACTTAACATCGTAATCATCTGCATGAGCCTCATGTTTGTGTTTACTCAGTGCTGCGACGACGCTTCCCCGTCGTTTACTAGCTAGATGTTCCTTTAATCTTACTGGCGGTGTTCTGCCGGTCTCATTAGTATGTAGGTAGCATTGCATGCCAAAGACCATCTGACAGACCACTCCTACTTTACTACAGTCACAGAACGTAAACGCAATAGTTTTTCGCAAAGTTGTTGGCAGCTTACATAATGTTGGAGATCAACTTAGAATTAGGGTTAGAGTTACAGAGGATAGATGGAATGCTACACCAGCATCGAGAAGGCTTGTCCCTAGCATACCTTTCTTTAACAGCTTCTACAGAGAGCCAGGGCCAGTGCAAGAGACTGACGTTATGTTCAGAATTCTACCAGCAGGAGTACTAGCCACCTACAATCGAGTCAGGCGACTAGAAAGGACGAACTTGACTCGTGAGCACTGGAGCAGTCGCTTGGTATCAAAGAGCTTCGTAAATTAACAATCAATGGAACACTCCGCGTCTCCGTAAGTGATAAAAGCGGAGAATTCGTAATCATTCCGCAATCTCTGAATCGCAAGATTACCGAGGTCCATTTTAATGACCCGACGGTTTACCGTCGTGTTGTTAACAAGACTACCACGCGTGGTGTAAACGTCTTAATCACGTCTGGATGAGCGTTGGGAGGGATGCAGGGCTTGATCAAAGGTCTATCAGCAGACTTAAGTAAATGCGCCACACTGCCCGGTCTTCTACAGCCTAATAAAGATCCACAAGCTAAACAGAAAAGATAATCCTCGCTCGATGGCAGCCGGAATGTTTAAGATA
Organism: Oesophagostomum dentatum; assembly: GCA_000797555.1. Lineage (NCBI taxonomy): Eukaryota > Metazoa > Nematoda > Chromadorea > Rhabditida > Strongylidae > Oesophagostomum > Oesophagostomum dentatum. The sequence goes on from KN552798.1 coordinate 9,810, forward strand.
AGGCCGATTGTTCTGCGTAGGAGGACCAACGGACCGAATATCTTGGTTTCTGAATAAGATAGTGAGCCAGTTACTACCGAAGGTACAGTCTCATCTATCGAACACCAACTTCTTCTTCGAACGCTTGCAAAACACAAACTTCGAAGAGGGATGTGTCGCCGAATCTTTCGACCTAGCATCGCTTTATACCGACGTTAAAGGCAGTGTACCACGAAATCTGATTTTCTGCACACTTGGTACCAATCGACGCCTCTTGGTCCCTTCTATCCAGTGCAGAAGTTTCAAGAGAAAATTCCCAGCCGTTTACGAGAAAAACCGCTGTACAGCGTCTTTTCTTGGAGCTGATGTACGAGTTAATATACCTGGATGATGTGTCAAGGCAGAACAAATGAATGGTTATTGGCTTAGTAGATCTGTTTTGACATGTCTTTGTTCAGCATCGCTCGTACATTAGCTTCAAAGCACGGCGCTGTACAGCGGTTTTTTCTCGAAAACGGCTGGGAATTTTCTCTTGAAACTTCTGCAATGGATAGAAGGAACCAAGAGGCGTCGATTGGTACCAAATGTGCAGAAACTTAGATTTCGTGGTATACTGCCTTTAACAACAATGAGGCGTTGCAAGCGTTATCCGAAATGCTTGACAAGCGTGGTGACATGATACAGACCTACGGTTTGAGTAAACAGCGAATTGTGATTCTGATCAAAGTATGCTTAGCTTGTAACATCTTCAGATGATCAGGAACATAATTCTCTACTCTTAGGGGTTTCGTAATGGGACAAAGGCTTGCTCCGATTCTGGATGCTTCATGAGCGGAACAGAAGAGCCGTTATTATCGCTTACGCCTTTGATGTACTGTCGTTACATCGATGACTGTAGCATAATAACATCAACTCCAAAATGGACGAATGTTTCCGATTGCTTAACCAACAGTCTGAACACATAAGGTTTACGTGAAAGAAGCCAACCGATGGATGGCTCCCCTATCTTAATACGAGTTTAAGCTATCCGACCGCACGCTAAGAGATAAATGGTATCGAAAAGAAAGCTCAAAGAACATCCTCATTAACCCCTGTTCTGCACACCCTTCCGCAGTAAAACGCTCTATTTTACGCAATATGTTTAAGACGCCAGTCAGTATGTGCACAGGAAATGAGGGGAGAGAGCAATCGCGAGAGTTAGCGCTTAACATTGCTCGCGAAAACGCTTATACGTTGCATCAGTGGCGCTCCAGCCCGCTCAACCCACGCAACAACCGCAGCGATGTTGAGCGCAACGATAAAATTGCCTCCCATTCATTTCGGATGAGATCAGTGCTGCCGTACGAAAGAGCATTCAACGAGCAGATCTGAGCAACGATATCATTCTAGTGATCATCCGTAGCGAGAACATTAAGAAAAGGCTTGTACGCAATAGGCGTTACGGCAAATACGGCGTCATGGATCAGTGCGTAGTATGTCCATTTGGCAATGTAGGCGACTGCAGTAAAGTTGGAGTGGTCTATCAGATATAGTGTTTAGCATGCAGTGCTACCTATAATTGGGGAGACCTGCAGAACACCGCCTGTAAGACTAAAGGAACATCTAGCGACGGGAAAGCCTCATCGCACCACTGGGTAAGCGCAAACATGAGGCTCATGCAGATAATGATTATGACGTTAAGTGTACCGTACTAGCTTGCGAGAAAGATACGTTTGCGCGAAAAACCCTGGAAGCATTTTGGATAAGTTCGAGAAATCCGGCCATGATAAGAATGAATGTCTATCGATCACGAATGAGTTTATGCCGTTCCTATCGCTTTGTAGACTATAAGATTGCCACTAATGCAGTTATAAGATGTAGCTGCAGTGTATTCAGTATTCATATAAAGTGGCACTCCTCGAACGATCACGCGTCAACCCGCGTGTAAACGGTGGACTAAGGTTTGTTGTTTGACTCAGTTATAGAGAGTTTGTGCGCATGAAACCTGGGAGGAATCGAGAACAGGCCGAGAGAAATGAGGTACTTGATGGGATAGCTGCACAGGTTTAACCATCGCACCGCTTTTGGCCTCTGAAAACGACGGAAAATCGAAACGTCAGGCAGAAAGAATGAAGCCCACCATTGACAACCTCGCAGGTACAGGAGTATAAGCAGTGTTAAACCATTATGCCAAGGTTTCAAGTAGAGAGCACCTGGAATTTATTTGCGTCTTTTTATACGCAAATTTTCAGGGTATCACCTATCATAGAGGGAGTCATCCTGTTTTTATCGTGTTTCTCTTTGAAGGCTGCTGTCTGATTATCTTTCTTTCATATTTCTGTTCCTGGTTATGCTTTTTTCAGGTCTCAGTCCCGCTCGAGCGCACTTACGTGTACCTTAATAAACGAATAAATAGATAAATAAATGAATAAATAAATAAATATCAATCCGTTCATGCCACAACTAGCACGTATACAAAATGGGTACCCATCAATTTTTTTTGTTGAGTTTGTCGCTTACTGTTTCCAGTTAAACAGAAATGTTGGGTGTTAATTTCAAAAGCATATCATTGCCGTTAATTACGTAAAATGTAAATTTTTAAAGATACCACCGCTGATACCGCTTTCCAACTGTTGCCAGATGCTCGAATGAAAAAAGGTCAGCAGATAAGTGGTTAGAGCACCGGCAGATAAGTGCAAAGAGCGCGCAATCGTCCATAAGATGTTCGTAGGGCTATTACGCTATCATTATTCCGTGTCAATGTCGGCAACGGCGAATAAACCTACTGTCTTGCCTCCAAGCGTTTTGAGAACAAGTTGCGAACAACACAGACTTTCACAAATTGCGAACAACGCTGGCTTTCTCTCTTGGTTCCAAGTTTTATTCATCGTTGCTATATCTGCGCTGGAAACGAACTGTTAAAAATGCGACAACATCATAACACGGAATCAAAAAAAAAACGAAGCTTTGAAGAAGAAGACTTGTATAGTATAATCTCATGTCGTGAAATAACGCATAAAAACTGTTGAAGCACGAAGTATGCGGCGAAATGAGATCTCAGCTGATCCAGCCAAAGACGATAGGCCTTTTACATAGACCTGTTAAGGTTAACATCTCCGATGTCTTTCTTCTACTTGCTTTTCATTCGTGGCCTAAATATGACGGTCACAATATGCCCTCTGCAAAGCTTTTAAGAGACCTGAACGAAAAGATTGATTACAGCTGTACTAGTTACGACGAGGTTGGCACGAGTATTGCTTCGTAGCTTAGAGGAATAGCGAAATTTAAATATTCGAGTTACAGCCTTGACATTATGCCAGACTAAGAAAAGGTCCTTGATCAGTTGAAATCAGACTTTTGAAATCAAAATTATGGCCAAAACTGTGTCGAAATTTTTAAGTTAAAAATCCATTATATTAGTGAAGAACTGGAAAAAACATCTTGGTATTTGTCCAATGTGTGAAAGACTTGGTTCACGATACATATGCAGAAAGTGGTCTTAACGCTACAGCGGAAATTTCTTGTGAATCATTTTTACACGGCCTGAGCACCAAATTGCGAATTGCGATTATGAAGAAAAAGTCTACAAATACCTCGTGTGAGGAACTTTTGGAGACTGCGGAAAAAGAATAAAATTTACTTGAAATGTTAAGAGAGAACCTGGACTGCTTCGATAACGCCATTTACAAGTGGACGTAATTTACAAGTGTTGAAAATAACCATATGCACCAGAAACGTACAACTCCATGAATAGGAGAGGAAAAAACCTTTCATAGCACTCATTGTAGACGGGAGTTTCAAAACAGCAAGGAAATCGTAACCATTACGGTGGAAATCGTAACTGTCACAGAGAAAACTACAATGGGCGATCTCAAAGACAAAATTTTAACTGCCGAAGAGGTTCTAGACATGATAGATCACAATACTTTAATAACCGAAGAAGTTCTAGGTAGGATAACGACAATTATCACGACAGTCAAAATAGAAGACCGCCCAATGAATCCAACAGCAATTTCATGATAACTTCAGAGGCCAACTTTAGAGGCCTTCCTACCAGTTTTTGTCCCATTGTCACTATTTTGTTTAATGCCTGTTCTTCTAAGAAACATAAATCTAAATCTGTGTAAACGGTAAAGCATGGTTACCACATGCCACACCAAAACCAGTCGACTTCTTGTTATTAGAAAGAGGTTCAAATTTGTCGGTTCAAAGGTCACTCCTGGACAAGAAAATCGCTGTAAGACTCGTCCGCAATTTCACAGCGAGCTATTCGTTTGATTTTGCTCAATAGTTGAAGTGCTATAACCACTGGGTATGAGTGGAAAGGCAAACCTCTTCTATATCCTCGCGCTTAGGACGGTAGGCAACTCCAACAGCGGGCGGGTGATGAAAGAGAGAACTCTTCCACGAAACCGCGAACGAGTCTTCTGGAGAGGTTTTCTCGACCACTAACGACTTTTAGTACAGAAATTTGATCCTGAACCCATTTTTTGAGTTCATCTTTC
>KN552821.1:6489-16756 GCA_000797555.1 Oesophagostomum dentatum
GGGGGGGGGGGGTCGGGTGACCGCTAAAGCAGCTCCAGTCATATGTGCTAAATACGAAGCGGACGGACATCACAGACAAGCCAAGTTTAAAAATGACATTTTTTCCAATCTATTTGCAAACGAGAACTGATCGATTTCAATCAGTGTCAGCCAATATCGATTAATTTCGTTCGTTTTCGAGAACTGCAAAGTTTGAAGCGGCAGCAACCCCAGCAGGGTGTCAAGTTTACGAAAAATGAGACGTCGGGAGACTCACCTCATCGAGCTCAAGCGTGAAGTCTCGCTGTCTGAAGGTAACGTCAGCCAGCTCCAAGCGACGAGCAATAAATCTGGAATCTCTTTTAAACCTTTGGAGTTCGAAGCGAACAGAAATTTCTTCGATTTTCATAACTTTAAGGTTTTTAGGTAGAAGCAGCTTCTAATAAAAATTTTGCTGTTTCAGCACCTCTTTAAGAATACATCTTGGGAGTACTAGTAGCTACTGGGAAGGTTGAGTGTCTAAGTCTGCCAAATTTAGCGTTCTTGGAAGGAAATGCTGCAAAGGTTAGATGTTGTAGAATGATTAGAGAAATCAGAGGTTTTCGGAGAATTCTACACTTTTCCGCAGACTAAGAGCAGGGAGGTGGGCGGGGCAAGGCACCTGCGCTTGTCTAAACTGGTCAAAATAGCAAGAACCAGTCCAATTTTCGTCAAGTTTGGACAGAAGTGTCCTGGCCTTGCGCATCTCACTGGTCTTAGTCTGTGAAAAGGAGAGTATATCCTAAAAGGAGAAACAAGTGTTACCTTCTCCGTTGCTCGAATGGCAGTGACGAGAAAATCCAGGACATTATGCTGCCGAAAGAAATGATTGCTAGTAATGTATACCACAGCCAAAGCAGAAGAAAGATCTGGAAAATTTATTCTATTGAAGGTATTTTCTTAAAGAAAACGTCTTGTTGCACCTTCTCAGTGAAAATGTTGATAACCAGAACACACTGTACTGTATGCCTCTGGATATTTCCCAATATCCGAATTTCCATGTCGCAGTAGGTGACAACGGGGAAGTTTGGGGACTCGCTCCAGCCTGAAAGCATTGGATAGGTAGTTCTATATACGTATTTTGGAAGGATACTGTAGAACTAGTGCTGCACCTTGACCAGTGACCAAATCCCACAGTATACCGTAACCGTAGAAGCCTTGAGAGTTTGTTTGTAAGAAGCGGCTGAGAAGAATCATCTAAAAATGGTAAGCCTTGCACGATATAATACGTTACCTTGTAAGCTGAAAGTGAGCAAGGTCTACCTGCGTAAGCACATTGATGAGGAAGAGGAGCTTAATTCCCAAATAGAGAAATGTCAGATATGCCTCGTAGAATCGTAAGTTCAGGAATTTGAAAATTCTGAAAAAGCGGAGCTTTTTACTTCTTCTTAAGCATGCTTTCCAAAGTCACCTGTGATGATAAGGATGGCTGGTCTCGCCGAATCGAAACCGGTGCTTGAATACTGAAGACAGATGCAGCGCCAGTCCATTGACATTAGCTCGTCGGGATACTGCAACATGGACTATGAGGAAAAATCAATATTTTTTGATGTTCTGTAGGCACGCGGCAAGTTTTATTAACGCATTTTATGGAGAAAACATTCTAGATTGGGTAGGCAGAACTTAAAGTTCAGGGGGCGCGGCTTGCTTTCTTAGAGGCGGAGCTTCGGGTGCGTATAGCTCCATCCTTCGAACCCCTGACAGCCCCTAGATGCGTAGCTTACCCCAGGCACAATGGGGACACGACCTGTAGTCCACATAATGCTTTTATATAGATCGATTAAGTGCTAGCCGTATGGTTAGTAAAACAATGAGAAGGTTCATAATCGATATATCGGTCCGACTTCCACCAAGGCAGTGTCGCGCACGTGATGCTGCTTTTTCCTCCTAATTCTTTTTCTGCTGCTCATATGATCTCCGGAGCAAGTATAGATCAAGAATACCAAAAAGCGGACAGCTACTATATTCGCAGTACTAGGGCAAATAGGGCAAATGAAGAATATTGCCTGACGGGGTGATCCCTGCACTTACCCATCGCTTATGCGCCGACAAGGAATTTTGCGTCTATACTTGGCTCGGGGTTAGGATGGTTAACGGTGGATAATCAGCATTTGTGCTGCAAACTATGAGAAATCTCGACAAATTCAAATTTGACAGTCAAGTGGGAAGTTCAGACATCAAGGGCGCCCTCTCTCCCTGCATGCACCTCCCCCTCCTTCCCGAGAATGTGTCCGAAAATTTCTGAAAGTGGCCTACGGGCCAGGAATAAATAAAAAAATCAGTTTCCGAAAATAGTTTTTATGTTGACTAAGAATGTCTATTCTTATTTTACAAAATTTTAGAAAATGTCTTTAAAAACTTTTAGCCAATTCCTCTTTGGCTCAACTTCCAACCCTTTCTACCCAACAACACGGGACATTTAAACGCTAATTTCTCGAGGAGTTAGATACTCAGAGATTAAATGCGAATTATGGCCGACTTTAAATTTTTGAATTTCTAAAACTTAATGGAATAAGGGCTAAATATTTTTGGGTACAGAGTGGAAAACATGTTAACCTTCAATCTTTAAAAATTTCGAGCTCAGCGCGGATGTTGCTGTAAGAGTTCCTTAAAAATGTCTACCTGGTTGAACATTCGACTTGTCGTTGGCGAAGTTCATAATATCGTTCAGCCGAATACCTAAATTGCAGGTAGGTTGGATCATTGATCTACAAGAAAGGGGAGATGACTGACCGGATTTATCATACAGTATCCTCCATAGTAGACATGGTGCATAGAACATGAACGCTACCACGACCAAGAAAAAGGGAACCCACTGATAGTAGGACACCTGTGAAACATAGAAATTTCATATATTTTTAATAAACGAAATTTCTTTAAGCGTTTTTAAAGGCAAGATGTAATTCTTCATTATTTTCTGATATCTTTTTAAGCAAAAGTTGCGGTTTCAGCGATTCGATTTCAAAAAGCAATCGTAGAGGATTCTGATCCGTTTTCGATAGTTTTTGAATATACAACCTTCACCCTCAGTAGCACAGTACCTACCATTGTAGCTCCTCGATCTTGCACTTCCGGGAGATTCTCATTCTCGAAAGAGGCGAAGTACGTGTTCCTCGCCCAGCAGTACATTTCTGAACATGTGATACAGCTTTGAGTTGTTATAAGTATTAAAACGTCATAACAATAGGAAATCTCTACTGTTTTTTCTTCTCACCGTAATGCTGGTACTATGCAGTGGCAGACTGTTTCAGAAAGGCAAAATTCTTTTCCATTTTAATCGTGAATTCTTTCGTTGGATACCGTAATACTAATTGTAAGATAGAATAGTGCAAGAGCTGCACCCTCAGCTCATGACCGTCTTCCCTAACTGAGTTCACGCATACGCGCCGCGTGAGAGTACCGACCAAACATCAGGAAATGCAGTTTTATGTATGTACTCTCTTATCCGTCGACAATGAACCACCAGACCGGTCGCGTCATGTCGCGACGCGTGTCCGACTCGGTTAAATCTATGGTGCATGCCCGAGTCAAAGCGAACCAAACCCGCGCGGCATTCCGCCATCTGATGACTCCGCCCACTTGGGCACAGTGGTTCGCGAAAAGGAGGTTCTCCATTATGTGGCTAGCATATAGAATAGCACATAGAAGGTAAGAAGAGGCTTGGACAAGTCAAGTTTTGGTTGCCGGATTTAAAAAGAGGTGCTCAAAAATAGAAGAAATGTTAATCATCGCTTATTGTTCTCTAGAAGCCGTACCTCCTTCCCTCTCCATCTATCTGAAAATTTTCATGCTGGGGTAAGAAAAGGCTGGGACAAAGCAACTTTGGGTTTCAAAGTTTCGAAAAAAAGTTCGGAAATAGAAGAAATTAATATTTTTAGATTAGTAGCTAGGGATACTAAAAATTTTAACCGTTTCTAAAAGTTTTTCCCCACAACTAGGGAATTCCCAGAAAACTAGCGTACATGTGGAGAAGAATAGGAGCATTCATTTTAAAAAATCATTTTGAAAAAGCAAGATGAAAAATATTGAACGCAGCACCCGTGAAGAAGCCATCGCTACACAATTCCTAGCGCTGCGGCAGAGCATGAAAAAAGACAGGAACGCTGAGTCGATCAATAACCGGCCGGACAGCTGCTGAAGTACCCCAATTTCTATATTATTTAGACAACTTTTTAAATATTCGAATATTCAGAATTACCAAAAATTTGTTCACATGGAATTAACTGTTTACTTGCTTTCTTGCGTGCGTTCACACTCTGTTTTAGGGCTCTGGAGTTGTACACTTGCGCCATATTCCCTTTATCGCGGACTAGGACTAGAGGAGGTGGGCGTGGCCAGGTTCCCGAGTGGAACAGTATCGATTAGAATTGAGCTTTCAGGATCGTAGGTAGGTGTGCCATAATCCAGCAATATATAGCTGATTCACGGAGTAGCGCCGAGTTGCGTGCCTGCAGTTGTGCAATTACGTACTAGCTAGCGTCGATCTTCTTTCATTGTGCTAGCAAAGGAAGGTTGCTTGGGTTCGAGATAGGTCTGGGAAGACAGAAGATATCCTCTTGCTTCCCATCTTCAATTGATCATCACAGCACAATCTGGTACGTAAATGCACAACCGCGCAGCACTCAGCACTATTACTATGGATGGAGTGTGGCTACTATCGCAGATCATTAATATAGGGACCTTGGTTTTCCCTTTGAAGGCGCAAAAATGATAAAAGAAATTAAAAGTGAAATTTTCGAGTATCATGCGGCAGCAGTGGTCTTTATCTACTTGTAAAAGTCCAAATAAGCCCAATACTGCTAGAAATTACCTGTATAATCCTCCCAACTGCTTTTATACTCAGCTGGTAACCAACATTCAATGGGCCGACCTCCAAACATCTTTATACTTATAAGTACCTGAAACAACATAGCTTGATGTTAGCTAGAAGGTCAAGCATTGGACTGGAGTAGGTAAAATTTTTACCGCAGTAAGTAGTAAGAATGTAGTAGTGTAGTAGTAATGTAACCTGTCCGAGATGTCGTCATCTGCCTGCGGATGCAGGAATGACAATGTACCAACAATCTCAGCGAACACCATCCTTTAAAAATTCAACAGGAATTTATGTGTAAGGACGTATATAGCGAAAACGCGATTTTGTAAAGGTGTACAGGAAGAAAATTTAGGTCAGAAGAAGATTTACAATCGATTCCTTCAATTCTATAGTGATTTTCTTTACCTTGTGGCTCTGGAAGCAGTAGAAAGACGAGCTGCACCACCGCCTCTACCCTGAGCTTCCTTGATCTCAGCGCGCAGTGGCGGAGGCTCCATGCGTGAACAGGAAGCAGTGGATTATGAGTTTGTATAAGCGTTTTCCGGGTTCTCACGACACCGGTGCACTTGGAGACATCCGCCAACATCTCGGCTACATGCTCCACATGCTGATAAATAGGTCCCGAAAATATTTAGCTGATCAGTGCTGCCTCAAATCTCTAAGGAAAAGGAATAAGCAGAGTTTGTTCTGGGACTGCTCACTAATTTCTAAGGTCCATGCAGATTGAAAATCAAGTTTCATAATTAAACAGTGGAGAATATCACAATAAAGAGGTAGTAATGGCGATGTAGGCTTTGCTAGCTTCTAAATTTGCCCATGCTATGTCGGTACTCTGTTCACGTTTGGCGATTCTGATTCCTTCAGCTCAAGTTTAGATTACCGATTCGTGCCCTAGCATTTCACACATCAGTGCGGATTTCCTAACATTCTAAAGTTGTGCTTGGCCTCTAAAAATTCTACTTTTTAAAGAACACCTCTAATCATGAAAAAGTGTCAAAATTTAGCCTTCTAGTCACCTGTAGTGAATTGAAGCTTTATCAAAATAGGTGATAGATTTACGAGTCTCGGCAAAGAGCCGTTCATTTCCACTTTTTTTCTGTAGCTCGTCTTAAAATGCAGAACTAAAGACTCGCTATATATTTTTGAAACTAACGCTTCCTGATCTATCGAATAATACATTTCCTCCAGCTTCTTGACATCATTAAGTTGCCAAATACTAACCGCATTTACTGCTCCACCCAAGAACATACCTGATGGCTACAACGAATCCCGACATGATTATGGGTTAAGCTGTTTGCCTTGTTTGCCTGGACTGCAGGCAATTCTTACAAGACAGATTAGCAACGTTTAAATCACTCGATAGGTCGTGGAATCATAATTACAAAACTTAGGCTTTTATCTGCTTTTTTCGTCTAATCACATGTTGTAATGAAAGAAAGAAAATCGCGTTTCCGCAGCTCCCCTACCTTTTGCCCAGCCTTAGCGCGGTGGTTGTAGTCGTTCAACTTTCTTCCAAAGCTACTCTAGAATTTACGGCGCTGATCAAGATTTCGCTTCATGAGCAGAAATTCGATAATTTCGTTGTGGCGCAAGCTTAGAAACTTTCAAAATGTAAGTGTTTAAACTGGCGAAGGGAAAAACTGCGCAGCTCTTCGAATGACCCATTGGAACTCTGGGCTATAATGGTAAGTGCCATGGAAATTCTACAGAACAGGCTTATTTCAGCTCCTCTGCTTCACTTGAAAGAAAGAACCATAGGGGGGTGTGTACAGCAATTTTTTTTAGCTAAATTTCAACATTGCTCATCAGTTTGATCTCTTAGCAGAGCCAGTTATAGTTCACTAGGAGAACTTTGAGCTACCAGAAGGTTGTCTAAAGTAAAATTTAGCCGGCGACCTCTACTTGGACATGCCACACTGGAATACTGTGTTTCGCCTGAAGCTTCCTACAAACTTTCAGCCAACAGAAGCAGCCTCACTTGAAAAGAAAAACACTCCACTTCACTATTTTATGGCTTTTACTAGTGACCAGATGTTCGCTGGCTGAAAATACGACTTTGCCTCCGTAAACAACATCTGCTGATGTTCAACTAGGGTTGGATGTCCTAGTAGAGCGCAAGCTAAGATAAGCAGTCTTCTAAGGATAAATAATCTCGCACCCTGGAATCTGCTATAGCTTACTCTAATCAGTCAAAACGGCGCTTGTATAGAAGTAAGTTCGGAAATCAGAGCAGTCAAAGAGCTAGTTGTATCAAGACTTGAAAACAAGGAGTATGAGGATAGGATTAAATCGTTCCAAATGTAACCAGAATCAATGCGCTATGCAAAAAGGATTCCTACCTGTGCAAACAGTGTGGAAGCAGTGCTTTGTATCATAAAATTTTGAAAACCGAAAAAAAGAAAGAGAGAACTTTTTAAACAGCGTATGAATTCACCATGAACAACGGAGAGCTGAGTATGTTCTGTATATGCAGGCAAGAGGTAGAGCTTGAGTTTGTTTTTAGCCATTTTCTTCATGCAAAACAGTTTGACGACGGAGAATAAGGTCGTAAAAGAACCACATACGTCGGCTCTTCATCAACAGCTACGATAGTACGAGAAAAAAGCACTATATAGAGGAAAGATTTGGAAAAACAACGTCACTTGCAAAGGAATCCGCGCGACCCTGCTATAGACGCAAATCAAACATCATGATCTCTTGACGGCCATTGAGAGTGGGAATTTTGGGCTAGCTTCGGCAAGATAGAGAAGGCTCACGCTTGATTTCGACCAAAGTGTTATTCAGGACTATTTTGGACCGTTTGATTGGCCCAAAAAGCAGTGATCTATGAGTGCCAGCCTTTTTGACGCATTCTAAGCCCTATGGCAAACCGTCGGGTGATGTCATCGATGACGATTGCCTGGGACATCGATGCAACAGCTGAATTCTGTTTTAGGTTGAAGATTTTTTCTGAGAGGGGTGATTCCTTGCTTACTGCTATAAATGCAAAGATTCGTTATCTCTGATGGTCAGACTGCTTACTAAATACTATCGAAGGCAAGGTACTTTTCTCAGATGAGAGTATAGGTTCTTCGTTTTGCTTATACGAGAAGTTATACGTGAGGATAGACGCCTCAAGTTCATTCTGGATGCACAGACGTAAAGATTTGCGAAATAATTCCCGATTAAAGAGGATCCTTACTTGTTATTTTGTTTTATTATTACACGAGGTATCCCCCACTGCTCGCTCTCACTCTCTGGTGCCTCGACAGTGGTGCGCCTAACCATGGTATCTCATGCATACTGGTGCGATGCTATGTTTCCTACATTGAGGAGGCGGTGTCGGCCCACCTATTCCCAGTAACCCGCTCAGGTTTCCATTCAGAATCGGTGCAAATTCAAATTAAATATCGACGAGTTAGTAGGGGGTGCCTGAACTCGGACCAGTGGCAGAACATACGCCTGATCATGTGCTCCGTTTGTACCCGTATTATAGCTACGATACACCACTTTACAAGACAAGACTGTTTAATGAGACTGGCCAAATTGTCCTCAAGAGCTGTACAGTTACAGTTACCAGTAAGCCCGGTAAGGTCTTCAAATATAAGACAAGTTAACATAATTGTATTTATGGTTTTCTCCTCTAACCTCGGCCGATTATATTGCGAAGTATTCCAAAGTAGAATCTAAAAAGCGGATAAATGAGAACGCAAGCTCTTATTTGAAGACTGAAATCTGAGAGATAAAAGTAAATCAAGGCATATCGGAACCGAGGTAAGTGAAAATAGTCTTTGAGGACCGTTAACATGCCGTATAGGAATTTGCAGGCATACTGCGTTAAAAGTCCAAATCCTCCGTCACAAACTGAGCTTACACTTACCGTTTTAGTAAAAGCTAGCTGATTTCTATTATACTGACGGGAGAATCTAAACATCAGAGGTAGCCTTGATATCCTACTTTGCCCTCTTCAGAGTTTTCTCGTAGAATACTATACAGTCTGTATATCTACGACAGGAAGGAAAATTTCGGTCACAGTATCAGAGTTTGGAGGCTTTGATTTTGTCCGAAAGGCTGTATGTCGCTCTACAATGAAAGACTCAAAAAATTTGTTCTTTATTTAGGGGTCGCAAATAATATTCTGGGTACGTTCAATATTTAGGTTAATGTCGTCAATCCAATTCAAGGTTAATGTCGTACATTCCAGACCGCTTTAGTGTTGGGTAGCTCGGAACGGGATCGTTTCAAACGCGTTTCGGACTCCTAAGGTTTCACGAATACGGCCCCTGATTCTGACGCCATGAAAGCTTCAGTCAGAGCACTCCAAGACTGCAACGTAGAAGCTAGTTTTTAATACTTCACGAAACATACTTGTAAAATGAAAAAGCTAGAAAATGTGAGTAAATTTTTAAAGCAATTTTTTCAGTGCTAAGTTGATGAGAGCTAAAGAACTAGGCGATCTGGTGCGTCAAAAATATTATTATGCTCAGGTAAAACACATTCTTTGCGTTAAAAAAATATGGGAAAACAGATCGGCTGCGTTCTCATCTAGAAGGAATATTCCCTGAAATAATTCAGGAAAATCGAAAGAACAATTCGGAAAGAGAACCTAAAAAAGACTACTGGAATATAATTGCCAGGTAGTGTAATATAATAAAAAATGTCTCCCGCTAAGCTCGACTCTCAAGGGCTGAAACGTATGGTCGTTTATTTTGCAGAAGTCCTGCCACGATTATGCCATTACGGCACCAGTACTGCGGCCTCCAAACTTACGCACTCCAAGGTCCACTTCCAAACATCGTCATGTTTGTCGAATGTTGGCCTCTTCTACTTCGTCATCTTCTTAGTCATACGCTCTCGTAAACAAACATAGGATCAAACATATGTCATGAAATTCTGGATCGAAGAGAAAGTTGTTGGCAAATTTTCTTTTTGTGGAGAGTAACTCTAGGATTTTTCAAGGGCAGCATATCTGAAGAAGCAAATTGGCGGCTTCGGACAACGTAGCTAGGTATTTAGAGACAAAAGCAACATTTTAGCAGGATTCTTCCACAGGAATGATAGACTAGTTCTCTTCTGGAAGATTTTTTTCATTGTATTTTACAAATGGTGGTGCTACGTGCAGTTTGCAAGCACTTTTACTTCAGTAAATAAATATTTACTATAAATAGGAAGTTTTCCAAACAAAGGCTATACAAAAACGAAATTCGAATTAAACTCGTGTGCAACAGCGGATATTTGAGGAATAATGCCGATAAAAATCATACAAATGGAACAGATTGGTGGATGGAGTGCGAGAATGATTCGTCTGAGTAAATATCGGTGAAGCGTCGGCATCGGCATAACAAGTCCACCATGATCCATCGCCATACGGTCGATGTAGACGGCACTGCTGCCAGTGTTGACTCTGACCCTTCTGAATTATGTTGGTCAAGTAAGAGAGCCCTGGAAGAAAGAACT
>KN552829.1:0-15449 GCA_000797555.1 Oesophagostomum dentatum
CAGGAACGTGAATCCAAAGTCTTAAATAAACACTGGATAATTTCAGAACTTCGTGGTGCGCGTTGCGCTGCACTGCGTTGCGATTATATGCACAAACACACTTGACGGTAAATTGCAGCGCAAAACGCGGCACTTCTACCACAAAGTGGAATTAAAAATATTGTTTTAATCAAATTTTTTAGAATTGTATTCGGTTCATGAGAATTCTAGGACCGACGAAAGTTGCTAGAAGAAGATGGAACTAGCCCGTTCAAGAAACAGTCAAAATCCGATTCGAAGCTAACCCGCTCCAGATCCAAAACCCGGAAGAAAAAGGAGGCTGAGCCGCCGCCCAAAGCCACATCTGTGCCGAAAGCAGAAAGCACTGAAACTTCACGGAAGTTAGGCACAATTCGGTCTGGTTCAATTAGAAAAAGTGGTATAATATCTAAGATAAAGAAGACCAACTTAGACAAAACGCAAATGGTAGGTATAAAATTATTCGAAAGTTCGAAAAAAACAGCTGTAGATTCGCTTTTAGTCATCAGAGTATGCAAACGAAGGACCAAATGACAGAAAGAAAAAATCGACATCAAGAAGAAGTTCTTTGCACCTTGCAGATGGAAAATCGCCAGTCACTTCGTATTCAATTTTTGCTGAGCGTTGTGTGCCACTAGAAGCTCATCCAAGGAAGGGTGAGGGGCTCTACGTAGTTCATCTGCCCACGAGCTCGTCATTGCAAAAGGAGGCGTAGCCGTTTAGCTGCAACTACAACATAGCGAGCAGGCCTAGCGAGGAACTCTACACATAACCCGCTATATACTTCGCGTGAAGCAACCAAACCGCGTCATGGAAGGTACACAGCTTGAAGTGTATTCGTACAAAATGGTGTGTGGTTCAAGTGCACGAGCGATTTGGTCGCGTCGCGCGGAGCATACCCCGGGCCTAAGAAATAAAATTAGCAGTGGGTGGAGAGTACGCAAAGCACTATTTCTGCTTCCTGCGCACGTGGTCTCTCCTGCAAACCCTATGTGCCCAACCTCCTTTACCGTCACACTATAGTTACATGGCTCGCTGCTACCAGTTATATGATGAGTACTTCCCATCTGCTATGTGCAATTAGTTAAGTAATAGCAAGTTTATAAATAAGAGTGCGCAGTGTCACAGGAATAGAAGATCTGTATCCTTTAGTTCTGCATCAACAGGTACGGGGTGGAAGCGCGCGAGCAGAGGTGATGGCCGACTCTGCGCGTCACTCTGATCCGTTCGGGTTTTTGTCTAGGACCTCTTCTCCTATCTTCTCTGTCCTTGGTCCAGCTTATATAGGCCATATTGTAGGCGTGTTTCCCATAGGCTGTATGTAATCAGTGGCTTTCATCACTAGCGATAACCATGAGAACATAAACATATTCTTGTTGATTCATCAGCTAAGTCTAAAGGTCAAAGGAGACTTAAAGTACAAAGGAGCGACTAAGTGACATTATCTATCTCAGATCATCTGTTACGCGTGTCGCTCGTCAGTCAGTAAGTCAGTAAGCGACTGGACTGGATGTTGTGAAGCCAGAGGGACTTAGCCCGGTGTGCGCGATTTACTGTCAATAGCCCAGGTTTCGTGATGGTGCGCCCTTGCTTTGCGGAGCAATTTTATTCGCAGCAACAGTACTGGAGTGCGTGCGCTGCGAACGAGACTGGTTCGCGCGGCAAGAGTGTGGCATCGCGAGATCCACATCACCGACAATAAAAAGTCACGTACCTCGTAAACCACTCCCCAGCTGCATCAGTCATAATGATTACTCTTTCTACTGATTACCGGCTACTGACTAATTGACCCTAATGCTTGAATAGAGTGAGTATGGTAGTGTTGTGTCCAGCTTCAAGGCAGCGTACGCGCAAAACAACGGTGTATTTTTCTTAAGCCTAACGTGAACGTGAAGTTCTGAAGAAACTGGCACTAGTAGGACAAGAAAAACGGAGAAAAACGGTGCAGTTGCTGTGAAATTGCTTCTGCGACAAAACTGTATTCGTCAGGAGTTGGAAGAGTTAGCCTGGAGTTGACCAGTAATATCCATCATACCTAGACTGTTCATCAAAGGATAAGCAAGCTGCTGTAACTTGTATCTCCACTTCTTCACACCTATCATTGCTATCACAGCTAAGGACACTACATTTTCATTGTTTCTGGCCAGCCTGTTGTTCCTTACCCTGAGTCCCAGCAGGCTTTTCAGACTCATGTTTTACCCCCGAAGATGCCAACTTTTTAAAATTTTCTCTTGAGTTCTGTGACGAAGAGGTCCAGAAACCACGTTCCAGACGAAAACATGGACGCTTCTCTTTTCCGCGTACGCTGCCTTTCATATTGGGATTGAACACTTATCACGAGAAGAATAATACAATGCATGTTTAGCGTTCATCTCGCTCTTAGTAGCCGGATTAGAAGGAAAGGAGAAAGTGAGATACGACGCAGGGGTAGGACTAAGGCACACGAATGGGGAAAGAGAAGACGACCGTCCAGTGGAGAGCTGGGTGGAGAAGGCAGGCGAGGCGATCCACGCCAGCTATCACGCTGACTTGCGCCGGAAGCCTCTGACGTCTATTTCGATTATTGTAGATCGCAAGTAGGTCGTGACGACGTTCACGGGGGTCCTGGCTAGAATTCTGCGTCTCTCAGCAGGAGCCTGCCTAAGGAGAGCCTCTAGTTCCCTTCGCCCCGCCTAATTGGGCGCCTCTTGAGCACCCTCCGACGTTCACGATATTTCTGTGGAGTTGCGCGCCACATGCATCGATCAAGTCAAAATTCCTGCCTTAACAAAGGGCTCTGCTTGCTTACATGAGATGGAGTATGCAGTCAGCACTTTTAATCATTGTGTTGAGCAGAATGAAGATACATTGTAACCTCTTCTGTCCATGTGATGCTTCACAATCATACATACCGAATTTCATGTAGCATTATGTGATCTTGAGTAACTGAAAAGTATAGTAACTCCATCCAGTTGCACAGTCGCTCTGGAATGAAGTTTTGTCAGGTACTCGATCAATTGACCCCGCCCATCGGTTTCACTCGCGTCTCCGCTGCCCTGATTTTTCTTGAGAAGTGTGCGGTTTAAGAAAATCAAATCAAAAATGAGCAAAGATTAGTCTGTATTGCTATAAAATTTGACTACTTTGCTGTTTTTCAGCAAGACATATAGAATCGGAACCCGAAAACACAAAAGCCGAGAAACCGTTGAGAAGAATGAAATTTAAACGAAAATTTAAAGGACGAGCTGGAAACACAGAACGATCTACGACTTCGAAACTTACAGAGAGGGTAGAAAGAAAGACTACGAAGAAAAGCAGCGAGCTTGTGAAAGCGTGTCCAGTTCGTTCGCAGACTATAATCTCAAGCAAGAGTATAGTCAAGTCGTACGTTATTTTCACGTTATTAGGCTGACCGCGCGCGTTTGTCAGAAATGGAGAGCGCGCGGCGTTGAGTTTGTTGTATATTGGTGCTAATTGGTAGTAAATGTATTTTGAAAAATTTTATCAAGTTCTCAAACATTTCGTTAATTTTCTAGGAAAGACACCAACTTAGTCCTAAACTGCTAAAAAAAAAAACGCTTTTTAAACAGTAGCCAATCAGGGATGCGCCAGAGCTTTAATGTAAGACCACTCTTGAGAATGGTTATGAAAATTTTAAAAGTTCCTTATAGACCAGAAAAAATGAAAATGGGTCGATTTTTAAAGGTGATCCCTACTGTTAATTTTAAAATATCGATTTTTATTATTAAATTTTGAGAAATATGTCTTTAAAAATTTTCATAATCCAGCCACAGCCCCTTTTGCCACTCCTCTCCTCCTCGAAGAATTTTCTTCTGTGGCCGCCATTGCCTCAAGTCAAGTGTAGATGCAGAAACCAGTGGGCTGATGCGTTATACATGCAGTCGATTAATACTCTCTCCTAATGGCGGCGATGCAAAAAGGATATAGCTAGGTAGTCCAATTTTACGTTATGATTGTGATAATTGATTTTAAAAAAATGAAAATCGACAACTCAAGACCAGTGAAAATCCAAAAAGGGGAAGTTTATTTAGAGCACAGTATATTTTCATTGATTCAAGCCTTGAGAATGTCCACCAAGCTTGTGTCTACACTTGTTTTGAAGTCATCGTACGTTAAGTTTAGATGCAAAAGTTAGAGAACAAGAGGCTGATACGGAGCATCTACTCTCCTATTCGCGGACTATGACTAGCGGAGTGGGCGGGACCAGACACCCAAGGGGATGCTGGTCGTGTTCAAACAGGTTAAAACACGGAGAACTAATGTAATGTTGATCCGTTCTTTTCGTTTCGACACGCTTTTTTGCTCTTGAAATTGCTTTGAACTCCCTTTGTAGTCCAGAGCAAGTCTACCCCCGCCCACGTCACTAGTCATAGTCCGCGAAAAAGAGAGTCAATATCCATTCAGGATTTATCACCATATTTACCACACTAACAGGCGAAGTCTTTAAAAATTTGGCTCGCTCAATAGCCCACACGCTTCGTGGCATAGTCAGACGCGAGCGGTCAACTTTACACGCTGGGTCGATTAAGGAGTGTCCGTGTAACCCAAGTACTTATCGATTTTTCAGAGAATATCACATAAATTTGGAAACTTTCGAAGATAACGCATTTATAACTGAAGCGGCCAACAAACCAGCGCCGAAAACGGAAAATTTCTTTGCATTGGCAAATCCATTCACTAATGAACGTGATATGCTGGATGTGAGTTCCTCCGCGTCGATATACTAGTGTCGTTGCGCATCCGCGTCGCATGAACCGCTGCATCTACAACTGTTTTGAAGACAAAGAGAACAAAATACGTCTATTTCAGATCTCAGACACATTATTCGATGTTGCAAGTGATTTCCCTAATATGTTTCTTACGTCAAAGATTCCCTCCTCAAATAAAACAGTAAATACCCAAAAATTGGTAAGAATTAGAGTTCTCAGAAATCTTCGCAGAGAGCTGTAAGAATGTTCAGGAGAAAACACAAGAAGATGGAAAAATACGAAGCTGTTTCAAATTACTAAAGGATTTATCCGTGAAATGAAAGCAAAACCTGAGAAATTATTGAAAAACGAAGATTCATGTCTACATATCGTTAAATTTCGACTACTTAAATACAATAAGACTACGAATTTGTCAATTAAACGATTAAATTTTGGTCTAGATATTCACCGAGAGGATTAATAAAAATTGATTCACTGGTTCTTCGATCTAGAAGTGCAGTTTCTGAAGAGACGTCGAAAAAAATAGTGCGGAACAACTTTTTCTTCTATTAACAGCAGATTTACAATGGTCCGCAGTTACTCCACAAGTAACCAACAGCTACCCACACCTTACACGATCAGGACACTGTTATTACACGTTTCGCCGCGTCGCAGCCAATGAGACGTTGTTTCCAGCGTGTGGACGCAATTACACAACTCTTTGAATGCTACCGTATTCAATAAAACGAACGCATTTTTTCTAATGCCGTTTCAGCGCCGCTGATGACTTGAAAGTCATTGCAAACGGATGTAGCTTGGTTAGTAGGTGAGTAGCTTAATTCTTATGAAAATTTGATGTTTCGATAGGTTTTTTTTCAAACAATTGCCTGTTTTTTTAATTTTATTGATCAATTTCCGCAGAATAGACAAGATTTATTGGGATACCTTTCTTTTGACAAACACACTTTGTTTACTATTCTTTAAGAATTAAGCCTGTGTGTTGCATTTGGTATTTGCAAGCAGGCAAGTAGTAGTTGCAAGCATTTAATTGGTGCAAAATTTAGATTAGTTCAAAATGATTGGTCGCCGTTCATTGTCTTCCCATCGGCAACCAAACGGTAAAAAACGTGTCGACATCGTATATCGATCGAAATGGATTACAAATAACTTCGTTGTTGGAGAACCGCTCGGAGCAGGTAGTTTTTCTCCAGGTTTTAATTCTCGAGAAGTTTCTCAAAGCCTGTTTTTAGGATCATTTGGAAAGGTATGGACCGTTGAATGTCGTAAAAAACCCGCGCAGCTTTATGCACTGAAAGTTCCAGCTCCTGGTTTTAATCCAAAACATATTGCCATGGAATTAAAGGTATTTTTAGCTTATTTACTAGCAGAGGTCCCAATTTCTGGCACTAGTCCGCAATATTGGACCCTAACCATTCTTTATATGGTTACGGCAGCTGTACGGCAGGTCCAAATCTCAGAATCGCTTTAAAGTTTGTGCTATGGGATTATCTTAGTTGCTGTTGTGTTGTGAAGATTATGTTTATCCAAAAAATGCCTACATTAAAACGCTTTCCTTTTTTTTCGTTGTTATCGAGAGCTTCTGGCCTCATTTAACCGAAGCCGGAGTAAAATTGCCCGAAAATCAAACATGGTTGAGGAACTGTCTTCGAAACCGCTCGATCGGCTGGATAAGTTGGGAGAATGTGGACGAGTTGTCCCGTTGGCAGCAAGGATACTGCACAGCGGATACGCTTTAAAATGGACTTACTCGAGGAAACACTGAAAAAACAAGCTAAAAAAACAACCAACACATTTTTCAGCGCCCGGCCGAAAGTTCAGTGTGAATTTTGAAACCTTTTTGGATGAGCAGCAGAAGCTCAAATTTTCTACTATGAGCGTACACATACGGAACAACTGACTTGAGCTGCAGTGGTCTTCGCTTACGTACTCTTTTTTCCGCGGACTAAGATAAGCGAGATCGGTGTTGCCAGGGCGCCGTACGTGTCCAAACTAGTGAAAATCAGGCTGATTTTCGCTGTTTTAACTAGTTTGGACGAATGCGGTTGCCTGGCTTCGCCCACTTCACTGGTCTTAATCCGCGAAATTAAGTGTAATACGTGAAGTACTCCAGACTGTTCAGATTGGGCTGCTCCAGAATCTGCACTATTCGTGAGCTAGAGACAGCTAGTCCCAGAATGATGGCAAAGGTGTCTAAAAGCGATTTTCTGCAGTTTCCGTGACTTCTAAGGTTTCGGTTTGTGTTAAGCAGGCTCGAATACCTGTTTTAACGCTGAAAACGAGGATAAACGATGTTTTTTTTTAAAGCGTGGGTGTTGCCTTTAAATACGGTAAGGCTGTACAGTAGAGCGCGTACTAATGTAGGGATGACCATTTACTATAACCTTACGGTGGAGCCTTACTGAGCAAAAAAGTCTGATCTTCGTAGTCAGCACAGTCCAATAAGCCCTTCTCTATCAGTTTTATAGATTCTGAGGTTTTGATCTCCCACCAGGCAAAACCTGTCTTTACCCTATCAAAAGTGAGTTGGATACTGCGAAATAATGCCGAGTTTTCTTTTTTTGTTTTCTCGATCGTCCTTTTTCAGGAAAAAAACTTTTTTGCCTTTTATTATGCTTAATTACTTAAAGCTTGTCCATCTAGGTTATGCGAGCGATATCCGGTGGACCAAATGTTGTTGAGTTTATTGCTGCCTATCGAGAACTGGATCGGGTCTTTGTTGTTATGAACCTTTTTCCGCATGATGATATTTTTGTAAGTGGACCGTCTTCTTTAAACTATATTTACCACTTTAAAACAGAATTGCAATTTTTTAGAGCCTTATCCACAAAATGCCTCTTGACGAAACGCTACAGTACATGCGAAACCTTTTCATTGCATTGCACCATATCCATCGCTATCGTGTAATCCACAGGGATGTAAAGCCGGCAAATTTTCTGTATAATCGAGCTCAGCGACGGTAGGTTTCGATATTATGGGTGAAATAAGTTCCTAAGTATTGCTGTCGTAACAGAGTTCATCGAAATTTTGTGGAATTTTTACACCTAGTTGTAATATCGGAATTAACCAGAAAACTTGCGAAAGGAAAGGCAGAACGCTACTCTTCTTCATTATATAGTTTTCGCAATTGATTTTCGTTTTATTTCCATTTCACTTTATTTCTTATGTTCTTTCTTTCAGATATCTCCTCGTTGATTTTGGTCTATCTCACTTCACCTCGTCCACTCAGAAACGGAAATCGTCGGTAGAAAAATCACCATCAGCAAAAGAAAACGTCGTGTACTCAAGTCCTATTGGACCGCCGCCTACAGTTAGTTACTTTTACCTTCCTTCTCTCTTACATTTCAGAGAAGCAGTTTTTTTTTCAAAAGAATAGCAATTCTGTGTGAGGTAGAGCTGCTTGAATCGCAAGGGTATAACAGTATTTGTATAATCCTATAGAATTTTAAAAAGCTAGGACTAGTTTGGATGGGGTGCGAGACTGCGCACCGTCAGCAGGGCCAAAGCCTTCGCCCATCATTTGTCAGCCCTAGTACTACTTCCACCCTCCCAATCGATCGAGATACAGTGATGGGAGGGGCCGATCAGTGGTGAACGAGCACTTTGATGCTTCTGACGGTGATCAGTTTTGGATCCGTTTCATTCTTTTTGAGTTGGTAGCGGAATTGTGGCTGACCTCTCGTTATTCCACGAATAATCCACGAATAACTGCCACTGATCGCACTCAGTTACACAGTGAAAACCCGAAAATGCTCTTATTGGATACCAGCAGTCATGTAAAAGCATAGATGGAAGTAGTGGGCATTTCGAAATTCCGAGTAATTCCTGCGCTTTTATTCAGGTCTGTATTGTTGAGAATTTATTCAACAATAGTAATAACTTTTGAAAAGTCCTCGAAAGTATTGTTTCGAAATTTTCTTGGAAATTTTGATTATTGACGATTTTGTTTACTACTCGACATACTTTACAGTAATCTAAGCAAAGTTGGGTTTACAACCTAGCAGCAGCTTATTCTCTACACCTCTTTATCTTCTTGCAGAAACGCAGCAAACGACTAAGCGATGAAGTTTTAACATCGAATCGCCCAATTTTAATAAAGCATCCAAAGTGCGGTTGTACGACATTCGCTGCTGTCTGTGATATATGCAGAGAACTACCGCTTCGCCACGTTAACAAGGTATGTTCCTATTCAGCTAATGTACTTCGAGAAGATTTGACTGAAAGACTATCTCTTAGGCTGGAACACCTGGCTATCGAGCACCAGAAGTTCTATTGCGGTTTGAGGAACAAACCACAGCAATTGATATTTTTGCTGCTGGTGTTACAATGCTGTCGTTTTTGTTGAGGAAGTAAGCTCGTTTCTTCTATTTTTAATTCTTTCAATGTATACGTTTTGCTAGCTGAGGAGTGGTACTCGACATCATCATCATTAAGTTTTTTTTTAAACATTGGCTTCTACCTACTCCTTGTACCTTATGTTACTGTGGATGTTTGTGAAGGGATATTATACTTCGCATGAAGCAGAAGTGCTAACTTTTGTATTCTTTTGTATTCGTAACCGCATTCGCAGCATTTTAGCTCTTACTTGTTTTGACTTTGTTAAGCTCTGGTGTACTGAAACATCCAACAAACAAAAAATCTTAGTTACTGAGCTTTTAGGCATCCAGTATTTCGACCGAGTAATGACGTGGAAGCTCTTACGCAAATGGCAACTTTTCTGGGAAGTTCATCACTAGTGCAGGTAAAATTCCAAAAGCTTTGGATTCTATCCTTCCTTTTTTTCTAGATTACATATATGTACGCCTGTGACTAAATAGTTCCATTTTTAGGCAGCTGCTGAAGGCGGTGTGACGTTTATGTGTGAACCTCCACTTCAAGGCATGGATTTGGTGAAACTAGTGCGTTTTCTTTTTGTCCTTTTGCTTTCTTTTCATCGGCGGGACTATAGCGATTTAGAAAAATAGGGATGGGTTTTTGTTTTACTGGTGAAATATGTTTTCCTTTCGTATCAGAAGAGTTTTAACCAGAAATCTGCTGTTGGTATCAATTTTTATAAAGTTAAGGGTGGAGTGTGATCCAGAGTAAGCATAAAATGTGATGGGAGGTACCCCCTTTGGTTTCTTTGGCTAATAGACAACTAATGGTCAGCTACAACACTGCATATGTTTAGGGTCCATTCTATCTGAATCTCAAATTACGATTACAGTTTGCTCCAATGGACTCATATTTTGATCTTATAGTTTTTTTTTTTTGAATAGCGTCCGTTGTAATGCCGCAATCGAACAGTGCGATCTCTTTAGTGCACCTTTAAAGGCAGCGTCCAGGCAAAATTTGCAAGATCTCCTTTCCTTATGGTTCATACCTCATCTGGAGCTCAGTGAACTTAGTTCAAATATGCTAACTATTTTCCAAAAAATCCCCTGAGAATTGTTTAAGAGTGCGGGACTTTCGGCGCAGACGACCTGTTATATTAGTAAATCAAAGGGGAAAACTGCTTCTTTTACCTACTCTAAAAGTATATTAGGGTTACTGCTAAGTTCAGTTAGGGTGGGAACATCTTCAGGTCTATAAATCTGTCCAAGTTCGTCTCAGATTCCTATAAACTAAAGCTTTTTATCACTTTTGCATGGCCTGAGAGATAGGTCATATCGATTGCACGCGAAAAGATAATGGGTGGCGGCGAGAGGATCAGACATCGATTTTAGTTGGTGACATCCTTGAATGGATGGCCTGGGCACTGGCAGGTTTTGGGTACTGGGTGGCTGGACGCTGCCTTTAAGTGGCATTTTCTGCATAACATGCTCCAGTTGGAAGCAGTGTAGCTTGAGTTAAAGCTTTATACCTTGGAGAGTATTGCCGATTTGATTTGTTTATTCATTTGAAAGACATCCAAGAATTTTTGATGCTTGAAAAGGCAGTTGCTCTGTATTTAGTGTGTGCTGATTTTTGCAAACGAATTAGTGAAACGTGAATATTCTATTTGTTGATATGTTGTAGTTTGAGGAGATTAGCTAAATTTGCGCACTTTTTCTTGTCCTTTCATATAGCTGAGAAACGAGTTTATAGGTCAATAATTTTCCCAAGGATATTCGAGAAGCTGAAGGTTGCAAAACTGGTTGTCGTTCCTGCATGGCGCTCATATACCAAAACAATTCCGGGTTTTGTTTTTGTGAGTCCTAGTCCTTCTTTTACTTTTTATTTCATTATTTTTGCACTTTTCAAGAGGAAACAGAGTTGCATTTGCTTAGGTAAGCGTTCACAATCTGAATCAATCAGCAAATTGACGGGAAATGAACGCGTCGCGTTCGAAGTGCTCATCCATTGTTTGGATCCTAGTCCATCGCGCCGGTATACTGCTCGAATGCTTGCCGATTTGATAGAGGCGCCACCGAAGACGCCGAACAGCTAATCTACAGGTTATCATGTGTGTTTGCTTGTTCTTGTTGTGATATTAATTCTTGTTGATTTTCTGTTGTCTTTTTACTCTATCTCTCTGTGCTTTCCATTCTCCTACGTGCCCTACATGTTTAGGGTTTTGTTTTAGGATTTTGAGAATGTTATTTTGGATGCTGAAAGTTAAGCTTTTAAGCTGTTGAAAGAATATGCTGTTTGAGCATACAAGCTGTCGTCAATCCATCTCTAGTTCTTGCTTTGCGGCTGTTTTCGAGGTGGTAGGTGGGATATAATATTTTGAACTTGCTCAGTTTAAATGGTGACTTTGTGTTAGTTTCGGGGATTTCGTTGTTCATTTGTTCTTTTCTTTTGGATATGGCATATAGTACGCACCTAGATAGGTCTGTAAATTTGCTGGAAACGGCGTTTATACGTAAAATTCACGATGTTGCTGGAGATAATTTGGCGTTACCTGTTTTAATCAGAAAGATTTCCTGCTGTCCCACATCTACGTGCTGTTCCCGGTTGCATCTACAGCTACCATGCTTTTACTTTGTACAGTGTTTATAGTGTATTCGTCTGTATTGACGTTGTTGTAACTGGTGTTGTTAATATACGGCTACTATATGTTGTCGAGTATTTGGTGAAAAAGCTAAAGATATGAGAAACTTTAATCTTATTTTCCAACTATAAGAGGAATTTAGAAGTATTAGAAGTAAAATTAATTAATTAAATTAATTAATTTGGGCAATGCTTAGGCGTTACTTCGTTGCTCTTCGAGGAATGTAGCAACTATCAGTTCGCCAGCGCCGGCTACTTCAGTTTCGATGCGTATCGATCCGTCATCAACAAATCGTAGCGGCGCGCGTTTGCGTTAGCAGGCGATCGATACACATAGAAACTGAAGTAGCCGCGGGCAAGTTCATAACGCTGTACTTCTCGATCAGCCATGGTAACCTTAAGGGTATGTTGTTTAGCAAAACAACGTAAAGCATTGTCTTGATCACCTACTCTACTATAGTTACTGTAATTTGGCATTTTCGGAAAATTTACCTTTCAGCTGACAAGGGAAATTTGTGAACTTACCGTGAGTTTTTGAAACGAAATCTCTGCGGTTTCGTAGCTAATTTGGTGGCGATTCAGAATCCGCACTTCGTTTTTACATAGGACCTACTGAAAACCGGCCGCGACTGTCCGGAAACCAGCAGCCCACCGAGAAAATTATGGTTTCTTGTGCAAATGAAGCGGTATAGTACCATTATGGCATGCTGCATTAGTAAAACCTATCGTCTGCCATCCTATGCAAAAACAATGTGCGGATTGTGAATCACCATCAAATTTGCTACAAACCTAGATGTCTCGTTTCGAAAACCCACCCGTAAGTTCACAGCCTTCCCTTGTGAGCAACCGATACGAATTCCACTCCTAATTATTCCATAATTAGCTATCACTTATTTCTTACAGCATAGAAGCCCAGCAATTCTCGTTTTGACTGTTCGTGCTTATACTGTCTCCTCAAGTAGTCTGCGGACACACAAAATCAATCGGAACCGGTAATCGATCGAGCGCCAGGCATCTCTAACCACGGGCACCCAACGTGTCTTAACGTGTCCACTGTATGTGTGTGTCCGCAGACTACTTGAGGAGACAATATATTTTACGGTGAAACCTCTCGTGTTCCCCGCTCATGGTGAGGCAGTGGGACACGTCCAACTCACTGTGGTCCACTTTTACCAGAAAGCTATTACCCTATCATAATTTCTGGAGCGATTTGGATCCTAGGTGGCTGCTCTTCAGTTGCTGCTGGATTTCCGATTTTCGAAGTTCCAGTCTGTATAGTTTCAAGATAAACCTTCCATTTTCTTCGGCTCTCCGGTTATCGGTTTAGTATTTTCCAACGGTTTCGTAGACAGCTGGGTTCTTGCACATTAACCAATGACTGCCGAAATTTCTGTACATATAGTTCCTTCCTTTCGAGCCTGTCCAATCGAGCGGTCTACGTACAAGGCATGCGGAGGGATGTCGGGTCGCCTGCCCGCTGTCAATCAATTTTCTGTTTTTTTTTTGAAACTGCAGCTTAGCCGTCATGTTCCTGAGCCAGATTTGCTAAGGAAGAACAATGCACGAAGATTGATTAAAAAATAAAACTGGACAAAAACGACACACATAATGCACACCCACCATATAAAGATCAAAGTACACACCCAGATTCTTCTTGGTTAGTCCGACTATTCCATGGTGGGTATCCTGTATGCCTTATTGGGATTACTATTGTTGTAGGTAATTAGAAACCAGGGTATTTCGAAGGTTTGTTGCAAAATTCGAGAAATATAGCTATAGCCGATTCACCTGACAAGTGCGCGTCTGCGAGCGCCGTGAGGGACCGTGATGGGCCGTGATCTTGATCGATACGGCTGAATTGTGTGCCATCCGCGCTGCCGTGATATGCCAAAGCTCACGTACACACGCACTTGTCAAGTAAATGCCCTATAGATAAGCTCCGTAGTGGCTAGTAAGAAGGTCAACAGTTTGGTTAAATCCAAATCTCCCGATGAGCACCTGAGCATCCGTAGTTAGCACCCATTTTTCTTCAGGATATTTTTTTCATAGTTAGCAATTTCTGTTTTCATGTATTCAGTGGAAATGCAGTTAAACAGTGCTGGAATTTTGCCAGAAATAGGCAAAAGTGGGAAACTGAGTAAAGATACAATGGTGCTTAAGTTAAACTTTTATTTCAAATATATGTCCAGTAACCAGTATCACTGTTTGCTTGTTTGCTCCATGGCAGATGAGTGCCGAATCCGAGACTTTTAGGAGAGCTGACTCGATTATTCAATCGTGACCCCATCGGCCATTATTGATGAAGGAGTGCGCTAAATACATTTTTGTGAATGTCCACATTGAATTCTAGTAATGTTGAGGTAAATTTAAAAGAGACTATGAAAGAAATTTAAAAAAATAAAAAAATCCGCTAGAAAGTAAATTCAAGGGTTTTACCTCCATGTTTCGTTGTTTCCAATAGATTTTCGCTGCCACATATTTTCGACATCGCATCACAACGTAGATGGCGAGACCTTGGGAGGCTGTGAAGAAGATCTGAAAAAACCTGTTGCAGGGAAACATGATAAATAAATAAACTTTCGAGCTGTTATTCAGCACATTCCGGGGAAATAGAAGGGAGAAGAGCAAAAATTTTATTTTGCGGCTGAAGAAAAAAAAACACCATAAGGTAATAAGGGTAGGTCGAATTCGAATATGAAAGAATATTTAAAAAGCACATCTTCTTACATTTATTTTAGGTGTAGAAGCAGAAACGCTTAGACTTAAAATTCAGTGCAAAGTTGTGAGGTGTGTAACTACACAGATAAGAGGAAATGGCGCCTCTATCCTCCATTCGAAGGACTGGCGCCGGGCGGAGCTTACGGTCTACCCTCCCTAAATGGTAACCAAGCTGATGGTTGGGAACTAACACGAGGTTCAACTGTTTAGAAAAGGCTTCTCGACAGTTCAGCTGATATCACTTTTTCGTCAAGTCTTTCCCATGTCGTTAGCTGTCGACTTTAAGCCGCGCCCGTCGCTAGTCCTATGAATGAAATCTACCTTCTCTTTTTTTTGTCGAGCTAAGATCAGTGAGGTGGGCCGGGCAAGTACGCCATACGTGTCTAAACTGGTGAAAATTGAGCTGATTCTCACTGTTTTAATCAGTTTGGACGCTCGGGGGTGCCCAGCCCACATCACTGATCTTAGTACGTGAAAAAGGTGTAGATTATCCGGTCCATGATCGAGGTATACACCCTCGCTCAACACTATCAGGTGATGGTAGATCTTGCGCCGACCTGACTAACCGGATAGGTCATCGTTTGTGCAATTACACACCGCGCAACATTATAGCAATTTTTCAGTTCAGCTGTGCATGCCCTTGAATTCCTTGAATCAAATGTAGACACAGAATTTAAGAAACCACCAATGTTCAAATGGATTCTGAACAGGACATAAAAATAGGCTGACAGTTCATATCTTCCGCCGAGGGGCATAGAAAATCGGTGCAGAAGATGCGAAAAGAGTAAGCGATTTCGCGGACGAGCTGTCCATCTTGCGGTATGCTTCACAAGGCTGTAGTTGGATAGCTATATCGCACTTCAGCTCGAGAAAGTGAAAGGTTCTTACAGCCTCATGCAACATCAGTCGATATGGTTCTTCAGCTAAAGCGTACAACGAGACGGACAACTCGTCCACGAACTCTTCATGTTTGCGTATCTTTTAGAATGATTTTTTTTGCCGGGAATAGCATATGAGCGCAGATTTTTGACCTCTAGCTATTTTTATGCGTCC
>KN552830.1:5704-15711 GCA_000797555.1 Oesophagostomum dentatum
AGAATTAGAGAGATCACTGGATTTGGAGGTACGCCACACGACGAACGCAGTCAGCTCAGACCTAGATTTTTCTCGGGGACAGTAGAAGTTTACGTCTTTCTTAGTTTTATAGCCTTCGTTTCAGACACAAAAACTCCGTGGATACGTAAAATTACGGATCTTTCCAAAACGCGTGTAGCATCGCATTCGTGTGAGTTTCGCGCATTGCATGCCCACTGCTGTTCTCAGGCCAGTAGAGCATAGCGGCTCCAGCCTGTATTTTAGCACTCATTAAAAGACTTCTAAGTAAAAAGGAGATGAGCATCAATATCAAGTAATAGTGTATGTTGCACAGCTTAAAGGCAGCACACGGCTATGTTTCCATAAAATGAGCTAGCGATTCTGAACGCAGCTAACACTGATATTACACGAAGAAACGGTACTGTTTAAAGGCATCACCCACTCTAAAAACGGATTTCGAGATTCGAGTAGTGTATGAAACCTCGATGGCTGAGTAGCCAAAAGCCAAAGTAAGAGCACTGGTAAGCGGCTCGTTGGGGAGAAATTGGCCGAAACGTCGGGTACTCAGTGGACGAGTCAAAGGATGCAGGTACGAGTTGTCCTGCCACCTTATTTTCCATACTAGTTAGAGCGTTATAACCATTTGGCGTGAGTAGAATTGTACAAGTTCTCTATGTCCTCCCAGTTGAGGCGGTAGGCGACTCCAGCAAAAAGAGCGCGACGAAATGGAAGACTCGTCCACGGAACCGCAGATGAGTTTTCTGGAGCAAATTTCGCGATCAGGAATGAGTTCTGGGCCGTGAAGTTTGAACCTTAGTCCATTTTTGAGTTCGTTTTTTGGAATAGGTGAAGAACTCAGGCGTTTTGAGAGTAGGTGCTGCCTTTAAAGGCAGCGTCCAGTCAAAATCTTCAAAATCTCTTTTCCTTGCAGTTCATACCTCAACTGAAAGAGCTCAACGAGCTTAGTTCAACTATACTACTTGTTTTCTAACCTCCCCCCCCCAACCCCCACAGAACCATTTAAAATGGTGTGGAACTTTCAGCTCGGAGGAGCTGTTATACTAGTAGATCAAAGGGAAGAAATTGCTTCTTTTTCTACTCTAGAACTCTACTAAGGTTACTGGCAAACTCTTTTAGGGTTTTAACGGTGACTCGCAAAGAAACGGTTTAGAAAATTAGACTGATGTTAAAGTGCACACCTTCACCTGGTTTGTTGCAACTATTAGATAAGAGAAGAATAGCCCCAAAATGCTATGGATATGAATACTAGAGAACTTTAGAAGTGTAATACTACCGAAATGGTTGCATTTTGTAGCGGGTCCAAAAATGGGTTTGAGCGGTCAGGTGCTCGAAATGGCACACTGTGCACTAGTTCGGTAATTATGAAACCGCGACGATTTGCGGGCGACTAATCCATCTAATTGTCCCTACTCGTTTTTGCAGGAGTTTTGGGCTCTATTGTAGTAACGATTCTGTGATATCAGTTACCATGAATTTAGCGGCGAACGTCGGATAGAAAATTGGCCCTAAATGCGGCCGGCACAGGATGTGTGCAGCGTTAAACTTGGCAAAGAGGTTCAGGTTTAGATATGTCATCAGAAAGCAAGACTGATACACAAGGTTATTCACTGTAAACCCGCTACAGCTGTTTTTTTTTCAAGAACAACCAGTACCGCAACAACATATGTGGTAGTAATAAGATAATATGCTGCCGCAAAAATGCGTGCGCATTATAAGAACAGTTCCAGAATGTTTCAACTTGTTTCGTATGAGAGCAATTTCGAGCATTACGTGCTCTACCTCTCTTTCGTTTATCGTCTCAAGATCCACAAATCAAGAAAGGATGAAAAGGCACAAACTCTTCCAGCAGAAAAGGGAAGGCGCTCAACCTAGCTGGCCATGGTTGCGGAGCGATCCCTACCCGTTGGTAACATCAAAAGCCGCCATTATCCTAAAACAAATATAAGAGTTACACAGACCTCTCCTGTTCCGAAACGATGTGTTTGACAAGAAGTTCTCTGCAACTAATCATTCTTCTGGAAAAATTCTTTTGCTAGATTTCTACGGAAGATCAATAAGAAAATTTCGCTTGGTACTACAGTCGTCGTAAGATTACGATAGACTAGCTGGTTTCCTTATCGAAGCAGATGCATGCGGATACAAAACGCAGAACTAGTGTGGTAACAACTTTTTTAGAGATTTTTTGTCCCCGTGACCAGGCTACGAGAGAACGGTCAAAAATGAGTTGGGAAATGCAGAAGAATGGGTGTTTTCTAACGATTTCTGCCTGACGCTGCATTTTGCGATAATACACATAACTGGTGCGTGGTAGTACAGTTAAGGTAAAGAGCTATCTGCATAACAACGAAGCTGAGAAGATGGCCGAATGGATAGAACAACAGACTGACAAGACGAGCAGTTCGAGCGGGTCCCGGGTCAATCTTACCGTAGTCAGCTAATTGCAGTCGTCAAATTAAATGCTCGCAGTCAGTGAAGTGCGCCTACGGACGAGACACTGCATCAGACCGCACTGACCTACTTCATCCCTTCCACCATAATTACCGACGTATTCCGAACATTTCGAACGAGCATCGTCGCTTGTTCAAACATTTTTTCATCGCTCTTTACTAGTACTACGCTACTTTCTTCAGGAAAACCTAACGAGATCCCCAGACTTTTTGAAGTACACCCTTCTTTTGTAAACGTGTTTATGCTATGTATTCAGTGCAGTAGAGAATAAAGCCCTTGGGATATTACCTACATTTATGTACGTAGTATCCGAGAATGCAAGGTTTTATGTTTAGAATGCAAAAACGACTACGGACGACATGTCAACGACCATGTTTTTTTTTCATCCATTCGTGTAACAAGGACCAAATAGACAATCTGAAGAAGGAAAGACGAACTATGCTCGCAGAAACAGGTGTAACCTATAAATGCGATATGTGCGAGTTCCGATTCAATTTAAAGCAAGGACTAATTGAAAATAAGAGTACATACCACCAAGAAGAACCGCAAACGCAATGCCCATACTGAGATACAGAGATAAAGCTGAGATATGTTGAGGTGTTTTCACCAGATATTTGAGGAAACCCTTCTATTAACAAATAACCGTAAGTGTCCCGGCAGCCGGCGCAGAGTGGCGAAGGCACGAGTATCTTTAAGCGTGTACACCGCAGAAAGAATAAAGCCGACAAAGAGCGCAGGCGAATAGACAAACGGCACATTAATGGGACCGCACAAACGAGGAGTAATGGGACCGCACAAACGAGGAGACCGAGGCACTTCTCTGACACGACTACCTTTGGTGCTCATTATTCTCTCCTTAAAAACATCTAAATGTTCTTCATGGACTAGGACTAAGAAGTGCGGAGCAACGCTTTCCGGTGGTGCATGCAGAAGGGCACATTTTGTGGCCAACGCGGAACCTAGGCTTTACAATGCTGCAGTTTTGGCTGCTTAAAAAAAGCGTAAACCCAAAATGCAGCTCTTACGCTATTTAGAATCGCACTGCTGATTCAAACGCATCGCTTAGGACGCGAAAGCGAAATCTTTCTTTCCCATAGCAGCTCCGATACTTTTCAACGCGGCAGCTGTTGTGGTTGCAGGAATTTTTTTTACAGGAGGAGAAGGCGTCTCGCCCGGCCGAATATGTGTGGTTCTGGGGCGGCGCAAAAAAAATTGTGGGAAAATTTTTTAAAATTTTTGAAGTAATAAACTAAATCGTGAACCTGCAGTAAATAATGTCATTAACATTTACCCCAGTTTTAATTTATCCACACCTTTATGTCATTTTCAAAATTGGGCTTGGATAGAATTTGAATTGAACCCATTCCCTCGGTGGGGAGCTCCCGTCGGACCATTTTTGTTAACAACCAAAATGACGCGCAGTGGCATTCGGAACATGTTCTTCCGAGCTCTGCCGTGTTCGGAGTCTAACTTATGCTTCCTAGCGGGGCACTTGTGGCCGTCGGTACAGTGCTTATGTTTTCTATCCGCTGCTTGACAACACATCTATACTTTTCAAAGCGACGCCTGCAGTGACAGGCAGCATCGACGCTTTCCAACGTGATAGCAAATTTGGGCAGCGCAAGCTGCGTGGCCGTCAATATAAGATTTCCTTCAGCATAATCGTGACTGTCCGCAAATACAGAGCAGCACTCACGTTCGGTGGTGGATTTGACAATTTCTACGTTTTATTCTCACGAGGGGATATTAATAGGAGATAAATTTGGCTCAGAAAAATTGGAATTCTTTTGCAATAGGTTACGATAAAGTGACATCCCTCTGTGATTTCCTATGGTGGAATAGGTCGATTGAAAACCGTTAAGCCGCGCTCTGTACATCCGCTGCTTATCTCCTACGCATATTTCACGTAACTAACTTAAACTCCACCACCTCCGCCTTCGTTCTCGTTCAAGGCTGATTTGCGAAGAAGAATGTTGCACGGTTTCCATTCATATACGTGAAGTGGCTGCTCCGACCCACTTGCTAGCGACCCTTCGGGTCGCTAGTATATATATATATGTATATATATATATACTAGCGATATATATATATATATTCAGGTTATGTAAATTTTATTCCATATGCGTAATCGACGAAGCTTCCGTTGACAGGCTTGTGCGCGCCGAACGCACACTGGCCACCCCCATTTCTCCTTGTAAATGTTTATTTTTTAGGCAAAAACAGAAAGGTGTCGGACCAAGATATGGCCAAAGGTGAGAACCTCTGCGTTGAACAATCATACGAAAAATGGCCCCAAAATATGAGCACATAAAAAATTTTAAGGTACGGCTACGGGAACAGCTCAGCTGTTCCGGGTGTTCACGGGCAAACATCTCGCTTCTTTTTCAAATTTTTTGGGATTTCTTAGCATACGATTATCAATGGACGTTGTCGCCATTTACCACCAAAATACATCGGAACTTTCGGGACTTCCTCTTGTTCGAGAAATCCATCAAAAACTGCAAATTTTCCATCAAAAATATTGCGCTCCACGTACTTTGAGCGAAGACACGGTACGATCGCGAGCGTCCACAGTAAATAAATAATTCTTTAAGCGCTGTCAACTTGGATTTAGCTTCGCTTCATCATTTATATAAGAACCTTTAAGTTCTTTACCTCTACATACAAAACGTACAAAACAGTGAATGAATACAAAACAATGAATGCTTTCTTCACTGATTCCATCCAAAATTTTTAAAAATTCCGGGTAAGACTGTTATCCTCTGATTTCTTTTCTTCCGTTTTTTTACCCTCACTTATGTTATCGTCCTTCTATCCTTTTGTTTCGTCTCTTTCTTTATTACTGTTTACATTTCTGCTCATTTTAAGTCAGATCAGGTAAGATCAGCGAAAATAAGAGAAAATGAGTGAAACAGCACATAAGTTTTACGTCAAAGTTAGCTTCTTCTGTTCAAAGAGGACAGCTTAGTAATTTTTTCACTATCAAAAGGGGCTTCGTTTTGGGGACTGCGTTGGGAACAGCTGATGCCGAGCTCTGGGCGGCGGCCGCCGCCCGCCGCCACCCAGTGTTAGCGGGCTACGGACCGGACTGTAGTCGCGTTTCGTAGGCCACGACATGTTGTCGTATACGGCCCGGTGGAGCGGCGATGATTGATGGTCGTTTTGCAGTCTTTCTTTCTTTCTTTCTTTCTTTCTTTCTTTCTTTATTGGACATGCACTACTGCATGTAAACAACGAGCAGAACAGTAATACGAAAAAAAAAACAGAGAAAACGGAACAAGCAAACACAAAAAAAATTAGATAAAACGACTAACATGCCCCTTAAAAACAATGATATTGCCCGGAAAGATATTAGCAGGTAATAACCTATTAAAGAAGGAACAGACTCTGCATGCGAAGAATTTTGACCGTAGCTGCAATTTAGCGGTGGCAGTAGTGATTTTAAAAGGAAGCCCTCTTGTTTTCGAATCAATACGCATTAAAAACTCTCAAGATTTTAAGTGAACAAGGCTGCTGAGTATTTTGTATGCTAAAGGGAGAAGGCATTCCTTTTTCGACGCCATTCCAAAGGTCTATGTCTAAACAATTTATTTCGCTCTTGTCTATATGGAATTTGTGAGTATGAAGTTCGAAAGGCCCTAAGATATAGCTTTCTGGTAAAATTGTTTTGTACACCTTCTAATGTAGCAATATCCTTAGTATGGCTGATCCAGTGCTGAAAGGTCTAAATATGCAGAGATCGCTGCTACCTATAAT
This sequence comes from Oesophagostomum dentatum, assembly GCA_000797555.1. Lineage (NCBI taxonomy): Eukaryota > Metazoa > Nematoda > Chromadorea > Rhabditida > Strongylidae > Oesophagostomum > Oesophagostomum dentatum. The sequence goes on from KN552830.1 coordinate 11,930, forward strand.
CCAGCAAAAAAGTTGGAAGCTTCTCTGGCATGCAAAAGGCAAGAGATACATGGGGATATAAAATGCAAAACATGTTTAGTTATACATTTCCGATGTCCGCACAAGTGTAAAAATGGCGAGCCTCGTTGGACCACATGAACCGTAAACTCCATTGCTGTTCAAGAAAACAAACAAACCTCGCCAAATGTGTGCCCACGGACGTCAGAGACGGGAGATTTGGTTCCTTTAACTTCGGTAATAGCATCTATCGGTCAGGAACAAAAGGTATTGCTTCATTCTAACTTTCGTAGTGACAAACCAACCTTAACATTCAGTAGCAGATTTCGTTGGTATGCTGAACAATCCGACGACTTGTTCCTCAGAAAGAAAAAAAAATGTTTTTTGGAAGGTGGTTTTTTTTCCCGAAAGTAACAGGGGAGGAAGAAAGCACAGTGCACATCCGGCTAACACTCTGAGCTCAGCCGCGGACCTGAGCTATTGCGCAGCAGGTTCTGAAGAAATGTCAGTTGCCAATATTCTGAGCTCATTAGTGCAATATATAATTACGAGCAGATTAGGATCGCTCCAGGCCAGATATGATGAAGTTGCACTAAACGGTGACATTAGTAGTTCCGACGCTATTTTGTATTCGTTTTAACGAACGAGTTCGCACAATAAAGCTAATGTGCGACGCTTAGTACAGACAAACTTCCGGGATATTATCCAGAAATAGTTGTTATCCACAGCAGCACAATAGAACAGCTTGAACACTTCTAATTTGGGCTGCCCAGTGAATACCCGCGTTTCGCTATACACTGACCGTTGATGACATATCCATGAGAACAGTGCTACGTGCTTAATTATACAACTGCAGGCGAATTGCAAATTTATGATCTAGCCTAGCTAGCAGAGAGCTAGCTAAAGCAGAAAATAAGATTCCTGGGCTGAAAATTGGCATCAAAAAGAACTGAGACTTTTTTTTGATAAAGCAGAGTTAGATCGACGCATTTCTGCCAATAGATAATTTCGCGGTGTTATTGCCACCATGAATGAAAGCGAAGGGTCTAGCAAGGAACATCTGTCTTATGAAAACAACCGCTCGTTCCCTTAGTCAGAAGATCTACCGCCCTCTCCTGTAGGTATGTTATCATCTACCGCGCAACATATTCCTAGACACTGCTTCTTTTGCATTAGCGCTTTTTAAAATTCATTCTAGGAACTGGAAAACATGCTCATGAGCTAAGATCAAGTTCAATAGTTTTGCCCTATTCCAAGAAGTGGCAGGGTTCTGAGCGAAGCATGTAAAGCTAAAGCAAATCGCAAAATGATTTCGAAAAGTTTCGAAAACAAAGTAGGAACTTTGAACTGCTACTAAGTTGCAAAGTAATTTTTGCAACCTGACTCAGAAGGAAGCTTTTCAATTAACAACTAAGGAACTGTAGAAAGATATTATGTGGGAAAATATTATCCAGAAATAGTTTTTCTTCCCCCAGAACAGTCCAATAGAACATCTCGAACGCTCTAATATGAGCTACCCAATGAGTACCCTGTTTTCGCAATATGGCCGTTAATGCATCATCGTAGGTCTATGAGAACTGAAGTGCCGTTTGGTATACCCCCTATTGTACAAGTAGTGCATGCCAGCGTGGAAAACGTTTTGCACTTGTATTCTTGACTAACGAACATAAGGTCTTGTGCCCGTATTAGTCGCTCCAACGAATCTAAAACTTTGGATCTGCATCTGCGATGCCAGAATTTACAGCATTTGTGACAAATCTTAGCTAGTAAAACCTATGTCGTCAGTATAACGGATAGAGATCTCAATCGGCCACTTCGATATGCTCCTTTGTGGGTCAATATTCGAGCCTGTTTAGGGCAAGCATCTTGCTAGCCGCAGCAGTTTTTTTGTACTCCAGCTCACCAACTGCGAGTCGTGAGCAAAGGTACTTTGTAAGCACTGGTAATTATGTGATCAGCCTCCGCGAAACATGTGGTCAGAAACAGATATATGCAAAGATTTACGGCCGAAGGACTCTATAATTTGAGATTCGTTAAAACGATTAACACTGGTGCAAAGCCAAATATTTACAAGTCAGAGAAACAAGCGCAGAAGGTACTCCACTAAGCCATGCACCATTGAACAAGGAGATCTGTGGTCGACTTCCCCGATATCGCAACTGGTTTCATTTCAAAAACCTCCAAACTCTCACAGGTAAGTCAGAGACGCAGAGGAAGTGACGTCAGATACACGAGAATGGCGTGCAATAAAAATATGGTATGTAATCACAGTAATCGCGAAGCTGGAGAAATCGACAATATATCAAACAGCACAACAGTCCTACTAGATGTCAGTCTCAATAGGTGAATGGAGCTACTTAATTATATGGTGAGATAATAACCTCTTCAGAGTTACATGGTAAAAAAAATTCATGACAACATGTAGTAGCAATATGCAATCCTCACTTTCGTTCTAGAACATTTTAAAATCACACCGCAACTCTCATTTACCCTACATAGCTCCTCCATGAGCCTTGTTACTTCTTGAATTTATGCAAAAGACCTGGTCTAAGGTCCATTCCACCAGCAATTCTCCCAGTGCTTAGGCCTAGAGTCTTCTGCTTGAACACATCGTGATTGATGAGCGATATTCCTTACTTAGTAACCGTTCATTTCCTCCATACACGTAAAAAATTACGTATTGCCCGAGCTGCAACGATCGACTTCTGCTTTATTAAAAAAAGAGTCGCATTTTGTAGTAGCGGTTTTCAGCAGAAAGGAACTTTATTTGCTCCTTTAACTAGAACGGATCGTCAGCGTGCAGTTCGCACTTAGTTAAAGGCAACACTCACGAAGAAATAAGTTTTTTTTAATTTTCATGTAATCGGAATCTAACTACCAGTTTTTGAACAACTGCAAAAGAAAGCAACTCAAACTTGCTGTTTTTCGAGAAATCTGTGAAGGAGCTGAAGACTGTGGCCAGTACTCCGCCTCTTTTCTTGGCCAACCGGAAAAAAAGCTTGACTTTTCTTTCGTTTCTGAGCTTTTTGGCTACAGTTTGCTCAAATAGTAGGAAAACCGCATGTGTTCTTCAAAACCAAATAAGCCTTAGTGATTGTTCCAAAGAAAAATCTAAGCAGTGATCTATATCGGTTCGATTTCGACCAACTTTTGACCCGTAGACTCTTGTGTAAAGTTGGTTAAAAATAGATTTTTCAGAAGGTGAAGCTAATGATTGCGATTGGCTTCATGGTGGCACTGTAGAAATAACTCTGATATACAGTTTGTCCGCGGCAGCCTGTCCGATCGCGCGGTCTGCATATGGGGCATGCGGCGAAATTGCGGGTCCTCTGCCTACTTCAATCAATAACGGCGGCCACCGGCTACCTTCAGCGAGCAGGCAGGGGACCCGCCATCTCGTCGCATGCCTCAATACGCAGCCCGCGCGATCGGACAGGCTGGCGCGGACAAACTGTATATCAGAGTTATTGCTACAGTGCCACCATGAAACCAATCGCAATCATTTGCTTCACCTTCTGAAAAATCTATTTTTAACCAACTTTACACAAGAGTCTACGGATCAAAAGTTGGTCGAAATCGAACCGATATAGATCACTGCTTAGATTTTTCTTTGGAATAATCACTAAGGCTTATTTGTTTTTGAAGAAAACATGCAGTTTTTCTACTATTTGAGCAAACTGTAGCCAAAAAGCTTAGAAACGAAAGTAAAGTCTAACTTTTTTCTGGTTGGCAAAGAAAAGAGGCGGAGTACTGGCCACAGTCTTCAGCTCCTTCACAGATTTCTC
>KN552835.1:4713-16957 GCA_000797555.1 Oesophagostomum dentatum
ATATAAGCCCTAACGCTATCCTTCTTTCTCGAGCCAAGGATCTGCCTTTAGTAACCTATACAGCGGGCTCCCAGAAACGGCGGATTGCTCGCTGTGAGCTTCATTAGAGCAAGGAGATGATTTCTTCGACGACAAAGTGTCAGCTTGCAAAGCAATAAAGAACTGGAGAGGGTGTGCGTCAAAAAAACAACAGACGTTAAGGGATTGAGGAACGAAATGCAAGAAAAGCGGAAGCACAGACGATCTCAAACGAACGCTTAGTCTAGAAGCACAAAAAGGCAACTGCACTACGAAGATTAGTCGTTTCGAACTTTTCTTCCGCTTATCTTAGGAATTCCTCAAAAGGCTCCCAAAGAGACAATTTTGTTGGACTAAAGCTACTTTCTCGAATATTCTATGCAAAGCTGAGCACTTCTAACTAGCACTATTATGTGAACGGGTAAAACACAAAGTGCGAACTGCAAAGCCAACGCTAAGTGGTGACTGGTGAGTCGCTCTGCGAAGCAGTATACGAATAATTCAAGAGGAAAAAGGCTATTCCAGCTGGGGGAAACCGGCGGATGCGCCGGCCGTTTACCACGCACGAAGCTGGCATAGAACGCTGCTTTCGTAAAATCTCAGGAAACTGAAAGGAGTAGCGAAGGGAGGTACGAAAATTGGGGAAAAACAGCTGTGAGAATTACGCATGGGTACTAGCTTATGATAAGGTCTAAGACCATAGAAATACAACCCGGCGACCATCTTACACTTCCGAATTTCGAAAACGGTTCATTACTTGGCGCGAAAATGCGTCGGAAGAGTAAATTCCTTCTACGAACGAATTCGCACCAAAGGTTCCCTCTGGAGCAAGGTTAGATTTTCATTGAGCTACTGTAGGTTTTAGAACTCTTTGAATGAAAGTAAAATGTTCGCATTTCCGTAGGCAAAAATCAAAGAACCAATTCCTGTGGTACCTCACTTACCGTACGCTATAACGCAGGATTCTGATAAAGCGTTCCCATTCGCACAGAAGTTTCCCGAGCCTGGAGTAACTATTCCCGCTCGTAAATAGAAGCTGCGATTTACTGCAGTCCCACTCAGGGTCGGAAGTGCTGGAAGATCATCTCCTATACTGATGTACTTGTTACTTCTCCACACCCCCTTCTGGAAATCTTCAATGTTACCGCTCAAAACATAAAAAGAAAGTTCCCGCACATCACCCCAAACACAATAAATCGCAATTCTCAAAACCCTCTGCAAGCTCCCCTCCAACTTCTCCTCTTCGGATTCTAATCGAGAAAATTTTGGCGCTTCACAAATGGTGCGCTAATTGCAGCTTTTAGGTATCGTGACGCGGCAATTGTTACAGTGATTGCAGGTTACGGACAAACTGCCCAATTCGCCGCCCAACTGCCAATTGACGCTAAAGACGTCGGCACTCGCATATGTCGCGTACAGGTGTTTAGCGAGTGAATAGAGCATAGCTATATTTACGCTTGCTATGTCTCACAATTAGGCATGTTTCGTTTACTCAGTTTCTGCGAATAAGGAGAAAATTCGCTTTTTACGAAAACGAAAGACTTTCCACCTATTCTACTCATCGAATTCTGTTTAATAAAATGTCCACTACGGTAATTTCTGGTGCGTAGCCAAAAGAATTGCTAAGACGTCTGAACAGAAACTGGATCGAGATAAAATGCGAAAATTCACACATAAAAAGAATTGTGAAAATGGCATGCGGAATCATTTATGATCCGTCAAATTCTTCTATGAATCTTAGAGAGCCTATCAATTCTTTATGTGGGATTGAACTCTGCTTAAATTTCTCCTTGAATCTCTGGTTTTTTAATCCTTTTTTAGTTTCAAGAAAGTCACTAACTGCTTCGAAGAAAGAATAAGAGTTTCATGGCCAATTCTGTGACCATTTTTCAAAATCGTAAGCAATTTGTGAGTAATGAGAGTAATTTTTTTCCTACGCTCATGTATTCTTATGCACAGAAGTACCAGCACCTTCCGTTTACCTGGGATAAAGAATGTGGACTGCAATGTCCTAACGTTTGCTAGGCTATCTATCAGGGTCACGGGAACGTTTTCCGTTAGAATTCGAATTCTGCCAAAACACAGTAAGCCTGAATGTTAGTTCTGGGATTAGTCACGCTATGAGGAGGAGCACGGAACTCATCCGCTGCTCGAACGAGATCCGATTTCCGGCGTGAACCGCTCGCTCCATGTTTGGGGACACTACTAATCACTGTGCAAACAAAGGCAGAGTCGGACCTCACCCGCGTAAATAAGTGCAACTACGTATGTATCAAAAGCAGCTGGTTGCAGCCTAACAATCCCTCATAAAAAGTGAACAAAAGCTGCTCACATAGTCTGTGAGTAATCGGAGAGCTTTGCTTATAGATTAGCCAGAAACCCAGTGCAGGTTGGTACGCAGGGGGTATCAAACGGTGATTGAACGGTATATCAAACGGTGAATCAAAGGTAAGACTACTTTTGTCTCTGCTTCACCTACCCAAGGAAAAAATTTTAAACATTTATGGTAAGATGTTGCAAAGAGATGATCTAGAAGACCAACTTTTCAGTTGAAACGCGAAGAAGGCAGTACAACTGTTTGAGACAGGAACTAGTTTTCAAACAGCGACTGTCGTTTAACGAGCAGCAGAAAATGCTAATTGTATGCATCGTTTCCGCAAGATGCTAATTACGAGGAGTGAACAGTCGCACAGTGATGATTTATACAGTGCAGAAGCAGGTGGACAAGCGACAGATGCTCTGTTAGTTGAGTTATGTTCTACAAAAGGAAAATTTGTCCTAGCGACGCTGAGAGAAACAATTAAGTCATGGGCAGCAGGAGAGTTGTTTAGTCTGTTTCTGACGGTGCGGAAGGAGGGCAGTGTGTGGAACTGTCTCTGAAGTCAGTTTGAACACAAATTTTAGAGCACATCTTTCAACCTGGTGGTAATGATGGCGATAATATAGCCTCATAACATTGAGAAAAGTTTTTAAAAAATAAGCGAAGAACAAGTCTGAGATTCCGGCTACGCCGGACCTCAGACTTTCAGGGTGCTCCTCCGTTCGCACTTCTGGAACCATATTATGGAACAATGCACTAATCATTTTTGGGTAATTCTATCTAATAATCTAGGAAAAACGAAAGCTTTTCTAATAAACTTAAGGAGCATGAAGGAAGATGTTATCCCATGTGCAGAGTTTTAGGGCATAAACGTGAAAGGGTCGCAGTTTTAACATATTTTTCTTATATTTTTAGGAATTACACAGCTACATAATTGTTCCTCCCATTTGTCTAAAAGAAGTCCATGGGCTTCGTACAGGTCAATTCAGCGCTTAATGCATTCCGTTGAACGTAGAAGTGGAGGAAGTTTTATTTGGAGAAAAAGAACAGTATAGATTTGAAAAATTACCTTTTCGAAGTCCGTCTGCCGCCGGACCTTTGACTTCTCTGTAGTTTTTTTTTCACTCACATTTTTGAAATTGCACTAGGATTTTAATAACGGAGCGGAGTTCTCGAGTAACTTTTTTGACCAGTCTGAATAGATGCAAGCGTTTTTATGAAGCTGAAAAGCAGAGAAAGAAAAGGAGCACTGTGTGAAGAATTTCGAGTATTGCAACATATAAAACGTTACCTTGAGATCTTTTCAAAAAGTACATATCTCTTCCAGACTAATTCACCACCCATTAAGAGTCTGGTTGTGCGTTTACTACATACTTACTCTAATGTGATAGACCAGTGTTGATATTTGATAGCGAACGCGTAGTTAGTTTCGTAAACAACCAAGCGGCCTATTTCTCAAAAAGGACAAAAAAGTGCTATTTTGGAAAATACTTTTTTTTGGAAGTGATAAGAGAAAATAAAAACGTAGTGCACATCTGGCCATCATTTTGAACTCATCCATATAAATTTCATACCCTATCGCTCAACACGTGCTGAGAAAAAGTCCGTTACCAACATCTTGAGCCGATTACTATAATACATAGATGAATAGAAGGCAAAAATCAACCACTGAAAAGAAAAGGAGCGAATGGAGGCTTTTAAACGAGAGGCTGTAAAAAGAGCAGCAATTAAAGCATCGTCAAAAAATGCGCTGAATATGTACTACTAAGCTTCAGAGCTTCATTAGTGAAACGTCGCTTCAAAAAAAAATTATGCAGTTGTTAGGAAAACATGGAAATCTAAAATAGCAAAATCTTTTGGCTTCTTTACATATAAGGAACTTATATTTCATTTCCAAAAAGCTGAATTCTACTTCTTCACTTCGTTTTCGGAGAGCTGAATTGTTTCCCCACAAAAAAAACCACCATTTTTTGCTACAGTTTCTAGAAAGTTAGAGAGTAAGAAAATTTACTTGCAAGACGAAACCACTCTTTTCCGTAGTATTTTCTAAAAAAGAAAGAGCAGAGTTAGGCAAAAGAGAACCTGTGAAGTTCCATGAATATAAAAATAGAAGTGATACCCCGCGGAAGGGCTGGCTATGCACTGTAACCAGATGAAGCCTGCGTCGAAACAAGGCCAGGTTGTGTGCTCTCGGCACACACTCGATTCGCACAGATGACACACACGGACTGATGACATAACACCGTTCTGAACCGACTGTTGCCCTCCACTTCTGCAGACTGAAATAGTGACGATGCAAGAAGATAGCAGATTTTCAAAGAGGGAGAATATCCCATAAAGCAGCCGCAGAATAGTCTTGGAATGCATCCAGAAGAAACCGTCTACACGGAAAAAAATTGTCGCAAACCGTTGCGCTCAAATAACTCCTTTAAATAGCAACTCGCTATGCTTTTGCAAATGGTGTCATGTAGAAAATCATGAGTCGAATTGAAAATTGTTATCATTGCTGTTGAATGTTGGATTAGAGGTTACACCGCAGAATCAGATTTGACTTTGTTCTTTTTTGAAAACAAACTTTCCCAGGAAATGACATTTCAACGTTTTTTATCAATCTTTTCTGTATTATACAAAGAGCTGTCCATATTTGGAGCATAACTAAGTGCCGGACATTGGTTAGCTTTTGATATTTTTTACGCAAATCTGGTTCCAAAAATGTAAGAAATATTTTTAACAAAGTTATTTCGTTGTTTTTGTTCTAATTTTTCAAACTTCCGATTTTTGAAAGATTTATTTGGATGTGACGGTTTAATTTTCTCCGCATGAACGCGTTCGTTTTGCAAGTTAGTGAGTTAGTTAGGAGCGATATATATACCAGTAAGTTTCAGGCTCCATCTGTTTTCAAAATTTCCTATTCGCTCACAAGCCTCGAAACCCTAGACTCGTCCAAAGCTAAAGCGTAAAAAAAAACAAAAAATCCTTCAAGTCGATGCTTATTCCGTGTTCTTTCGTATACCCGCGGCGTAGTCTGGATATGCTTGCCAGACATAGAACAACTACGTATCTGAGTACGCACTGGAAGCACACGGTGGCTGCAAAAAGCCTTGCTACCAAGTGAGATCGTGGTAAAAACCTTACTTCCTTCCGAAGATGAAATCCGAAGTAAGAAACTATGTACTTACTATACTATTGCGCCAACAGAATTCTATGTTATAACAGTGAATATTTCTAGGAACGTTTAAACAGAAAGGAACCGCTGTTCTAAACCTAGATTCGTTTTATAAGCCGAGTTTCGTTGTGGTCGAATTGCAACCATTACAGTATTTTTGGCAGCACATACTGCAGTTCATATCAGATCTCTTCTTTTTAACAAGGGTTAAAAGCGCATCACAACGGTAAAGTCGGCTCCCGAGTTTAAACGTCAAAATATCTATAGTTATTTATTTACTTATTTATTAAATACACTCAAAGGTGCGATGGTTGAAAAAAAAACAATGTAGATAGTGATATTACGACTTCTTGTTAATTGGAATTTTTTATAATACGTAGATTTTATTACGACGTGTTTTTATAAAGCCGATATATGTTTGCCGAGTTCTAGTTTATTACTCTCGGATCCCTAGCGTCGTAGTGCCAAAGGTGGAGCTTGTAACATTCGGAAAATCAATCTCGTTCATTTTGCATCAATTCAAATGAGTGGTACAACTTGGGTGAGATTGCTCGTCTGAATGCGACAAACTCCACCCTTGGCATTATAACGCTATGGACCAATTCTTCTTAAATTCAAGCAAATGCTGGTAGTACTGTGGTTAGCACTTAGATCTACTGTAGTTCATAAACATATTGGAAAAGTGGAATAAACCAATAATAAAAATAAATATTGAGGTCATACAACTGCAACGTCCCAAACACATCCCAAAGATAGTTTCAAAAGCTTGATTTCGCTGTGAGTTCATTACTCCTCAAAAAATGCACTACCACTATGCATTTGAAGACAGTACTCACGAAAAAAATGCTATTCAGTTTTTACAGCGAAAGCATTTCTCCGTCCATGTGTAAAAACGTTGTTTTTCTTCAGAATCCAGCCACAGATCAGCCAGGGTGCTGTTCATGCCCCCCCCCCCCTTTTTTTTGACCAGGCCTACGCGGTGGTCAAAAAGGAATGCTGGAGAAATAAGGTTAAAATCATCATATGAGTGGTGATGGGAAGCCGTAGGATGTACCGTGACCATATTGACATGTTTCTCTTACGTCAAAATCTTTGAGTGGACGATTTTCCTTGCGCTCATCTTAACCATCCCACGTTCCTGGTCAAAACGGGGGCAGTGGTGTACATGGCATCAGCTGATCTGAAGCTGTGTTTCGAAGAAGGACGAAGGTTTGACGCAAATTGTTTGCAGTAGTGCTATACATGGACAGAGAAGGACTTTCTTGACAAAAACTGAAAGACAGTTTTAAATCGTGAGCGCTGCCTTTAACCCTTTGAGTTCCAAGCCGTGCAAAAGCCTAAAAGGAGCAACTTACGGTCTTTTTAATAGTCTAGCCATAGCGATTATAACTATCGTGTTCTCAGTTAGGGTTTTCTTTAATTTTTAAAAACATTTGTAGTTTCGCACACAGTGCAATTTTGAGGACAAAAAACAAGGTGTAAACTCTGCAAAGCACAAAATATCTAAAGTTGAAGCTGTCTTATGTTTAGCTCGACGTTATGCAAAAGTTTTCCTAGAAAAGGTGAGTTGTAGGGCCATATACGAAAAACTCGCAAAATGTCATGCTTTATTAGAATGAAGGGAGCACCAGTTGAGATTTCGACAAAATTTTTTGAAATTCTTGGTGCATGTCTCCTGTTCGGTTCAGCTGGATTGTTCCTCGCCATTATCGTTAGAATGTAAATACCCACATTCTTACAGTGATTACGAATTTTCACCCTCGAAAGCTTCGACATATGGGATGTTGTCAACCGTGACTTCGGAGGCCACGACTCTAAAATCCGCCAAATTCAACAAGGCCTATTATAGCGCAAAAATAGTGCTTAGATTGTAGTCACTGTTATACACGTCCGACAGCTACAGGCTTCGGTATCTTGATATATTTTTAAAAAATCAGCAAAAAGTCAAAAAAATCGAAGCACTTTATACTTTTGCCGTTATCAAGGGTTTTGGATCAGTGGAACTCATTTCAAACAGAACTCTTAAAGGACTGTTGATGCTGCACAAAAGGTTCAGTGGATCATTTGTCACAAGAAAGAAAAAAGTACTGGTACATATATGTACCGGTGGGATTCAAAAGGTTAACCATGTCCAGGCACAGTACCGTACGTAGTGGATGTGGGTGGTCGGACCAAAGCCCTACGGTAAATACTCACACTTGCTTTATTATGTACTCGCAAGCGTATTTTTTATTCAGTAGCATTACTGAAGATGGTGCATCGAATTCTTCATACCTCATTCATAAGAGTTCATAGCTACGACAGAGTGCAATTGAGATGACGAAGAATCTCCTAGATTGGGAACAAGAACCCTCAAAATAAAATACTTTAGAATTTTGTTGTCCGAGCTATGCAGTCATTCAGTTAGGCTTATCTAACAACAAGATCCGCAGGAAATATAGCACAAATTTGTGCATTCTTTAGAGAGTTCTTTGGTGTACTGGGTTCTCACTAAAACGAATAAACAGATGGGAGATAAAAGAGCGATTCAGATAATCTAAATCAAAAAAAGAGTCATGCAGCATTATGCAGACGTCTTAATTTGCAACAAGATGGCTCTTGAAAGAAGACAAATAAGATTGCCGAGTCGCAAAACCCTTAGCCCTTGCTCCGATGTCTAATAATGACAATCAGAGGAAAAGAAACGGAGGCGTGATGGTGTTCCGAATTTTTCCCGATGTGTACGCGGACTTGACAAGCTAAATGGTCGTCGTTGCATGGAACGCGCTGTTGAATGTAGCCCATTTGACACGGAATGTGAAAAACGAAAAACGCGAAGCAGCCACATCGCTTCAGTGTTTTTTGTGATTGCTAGCGTCTTCGTTTGCATAAAACTTAGTATTCCCGACAAGAAGATCTGTGTTCACCTTTCGAAGCGTGCTGGGCTCACCAGTTTGTGTGCATGATTAAAATTAACTAGCAACATAGGAGTAGCCATTGCACTGGTTTCGAAGAATTTGCCATATATGGGAGGATTTTAAACTCGCGTTAAAAAATTCCTTGTCTCAATCAAAAACACTTATTTTTTGTGAAGAAGGCGCCACATTTGTTAAAACGGCCACCCTAATAGTCCTAATACTAACCCATCAAAATAAGCTAAAATAAGGCAAATGCAATGAAATCTCAAACTTATAAAGTAGCAAAAAAGAAAAAGCCACGGTTGCTCCAAAGCCAGACATGCAGTGAATGAAGTAATCGACTCATCACGTGGGATCTGGGGAGTTCTTACAGTCATAAAAAATTCTCACTATGAAACCTTTTGAAATTACTGTCGATCTTCGAAACGAGACCTGTATTGTTTTGCAGCAGATCTGATGGCGATTCAGAATCCGCAATTTGTTTTTACACAGGACCCACCGAAAGCCGGCAGCGACCGGAAATCGGCTGCTCACCGAGAAAATGACGGTTTTTCGAACGTCTACACCATAAAGGAGTAGCTTAGATGGCAAACGGTAGGGTTTACTAATGCAGCCTTCTAGCATGATATACTGCGCTGCTTTATTCGCGCAGAAAACCATCGTTTTCCCGGTGATCGACCGATCTCCGAGCAGTTGCGAAAGGCTTTTGGCAGGTCTTGTGCAAAAACAAAGTTCAGACTCTGAATCGCCATCCGATTTACTACAAGATCGTATAGGTCTCGTTTCGAAGATCGACGGTAATTTCAAAACCTTCTCTTGTCAGTATTCCTTTGAAACTCATTCGTATTGTGCATATATACGGTTCATGCTACTATAGAAGTTTAGACTAGGAAATAATAATGGATTTGATTTACTATTCAATATGTTTCCTCGACTATATAAGTTAGAGATTCAAGGCAATAAAGTTTTTCATAACCAACTTTGAAAAGACGATTCTTGAAGGATTCTAAAGGCCTCTGTTTGTCCAAATGCTTCTTTCTTTCTATGCCCTCTCTATAATTAATTAAAGAGAGCTAGGAGAGCTAAGAAGAAAAGGAAGAAAAGCAGGAGCACCGCGCAGCAGTGGCAGGAGTATACAGAGGAGGTGATAATAGAAATCGGAGGACACGATGACAAAAAATGTATTTTTACAAAAGAATAAGGCCTTCTCGTATGGTGGCGCCTCTTACTGCAGAACGCTTGAAGAAAATGGAACAAGTGTTTCCCAAGCACGATTTCCTACGAATCCTCGATGTCAAAGTAGCAAACACTGGTCTGGGTGAACGTTAGTCGAATAAACCCGGTGCAAATTTTGACGGAAACTGTTGATGAACTTGATGAAACCGTTATTAGTATGGTAGCACCATGATGGGGATGGTTAACTACTCACGGAGCTGGGCTAGTAAAACAACAAACCAAAACTGGCCGGACTCTATTTCCTTAATAAACGAAAAGCAACCTCGTAGGAACGCATGTTAATGTGTGAAAAGCAAACAATCTTAGCTAGGTCGCTGATCCGCACGTGGAAAAATGAGGGAAATGCGAACGTCGGCGCCCAGTGACAGGGGCGTTTCGTGTCCAGCGGCACCACTTTGACTTTAGAGGCGACAGTAGATGGACTCCTCAGCGTGTCGTTGTAACAGCGGGCCGTCTTTGCGACATTTTTGCGGAAGGATGTCGACTAATCACTCGGATCTCTTTTCCGAAGTCGCCATTTCCGCATCAGAATTTGAAACCATGCCTTTCATGAATTCTCCAAATTTCTACTGAGCCTTCAGTTTCACAAGGCGTCCTTTCTTACCAAGGAATTTTGAGAACTTGACGGAACTATAATAAGCAAGACCAATCCTACTCTTCAGACGTTGCCTTTATTAGAAAAATCACGAAGGGCGAAGGCGCCAACTTTAATTGGCGAAGTAAGAGCTAGAAAAACCGTTTAGCTTTGCTCTGAAGTTGAGAGTAGAAAACTGAGTAGTTTTCGTAAATACTCTACCGATAAACCTGGTTAGAAGAATAATAGAAACAATAGAATAATCGTGTATAGAAATTTGATTTGGAAGTAGAATCTGCCTTACTTCCTTTAAAAAACTTTATTTTGGTATTTCAATGTATAATTTAGTAACTTTCCCTGCAGCGTAGCTCCAAAAAAAAAATTATCGACATCGCGCTTCATAAGTTTTCTTATAGGGCCAAAATCTGTAAAAACGTCTTAGTCTTGCTTGCTTTCATTCCACCAACTTTACAAGATTCCTCGGAAAACAATTTTTCTAAAACATCAGAAAGAATCTATAGCAAGGTAGATTTTTACACATACAACTCTCTGCTCTACAATTTATGACCAATGCTAACGTCTAATTTCGTATGCGCTTGAAGAATTTAGCAAAACCTTCGTAAAATAGTGTACCTCTACTCTCGGTAGGTGGGAGAGTGGCTTCGTTCGTTTTCACTTTTAGCCAGTGGTGAAGGTATTGATTTATCCTTGGCGCAGGTAAGACGCACAAGAAACCTGTGCTAGCAAAGTTGGTAGAAGAAATGGGGTGTAGACACTGGAACCATGAATAAAAGAACTAGCGGCAAGCATGAAATCGCGAATATCTGGCCTACTTATAAAAATCCAAATTTACACAGTAACGGCTGAGTCCAACACAAAATTTTGAATAGAATATTGTTGGTGCCTGGGTGGGTGCCGCCTTTAAGCCAAGTCTACTTTCTTACATGCAGCTCAGGTGCTTTTCTGCTACTTAAACGCCTACTTATCTAAACTCAACATATTCACATAGTTCAAGTCTCTTGAGTAAGCTAAATGCATGCGTCCGTGACAGTTTGCAAGCCACACTTCACACTTCTTTAGCTCACATCATTCTGGGAGCGTCATCTCACAGTTAAAAAGCTGTGGTTTTATTCCTTCGTTATACTACTGCAGCTGACGCATATACTGATTCAAGGCAAAATATCCACAAATTTATGTAGTAACAAAAGCAATAAACGCAGTGGAGAACAAGGTTAATAAAGCTTTTACAACAATGATACAGAACCTCCATCTGGAAAAAATAAGCTGAAAACTTCCAACAATTCCTTTCGTACGAACGGCATATCAATCCCTCAAAATCTAAAGGCTGCTTTCACAGCAACGTACATCCAAGAGTAAAGTGGAGAAATAAATAAAAGAAGCGATGCAGATCCCGATTTTCTCCTAATTGGTCTGTAGCCCAGTCAAACCACACATGTCGCTCAAGTGAGAATGTCCGCACTTCCATCAGAAATGCCCAAGATGCACTTGGATGCATGGACATCTGTTCAGAGAACTTGTCGCCCTTAAGGATTTGAAAAGATTTACGATGGTAAACGCTAAGATGCGATGTACTCACTGGTTATTACGAAATTTGCTAAGGCTAATAATACAGCCATTCACTTAATCACTCTTAGAAACGTTGCACAGTTGCTTATCAAGACCGACCCCAGTTTACCTATTTTTCACAGCTACTGCGCATTGATCAGCTATAGATGTCAGAACACAGTGTAACTGCTTAGATGAGGTGTCTCGCAAGGGAAGCCATTATAGCGAACCTCATGTTTAAAAGTGAGACAAGGGCAGTGAAAATTAAGCTACAGCTTTATCTGGGGAACCTTTGAGTAGAACATAAATCGCGAGAATGGTAAACATCTAGTTCTACCCTATCATCGATATTTATGCAGTATGCAAAACGGGATACCCGTTCACAGGAAAGCAAAGCAGAACATTCACCTTTTGCATCGTCCTGCTCCTCAAACAACTTTCAGTCTTGACCATCATCTCACATTATC
>KN552840.1:5943-17150 GCA_000797555.1 Oesophagostomum dentatum
AAGAAATACCCCACACCTCCTAAACTTATTTCGTCCATAAAAGTTAATGATGAATTTCTCGAACGTGCGAATTCAGGAAGTTTCTTGTAGATTGTCTGTTGTTAATATGTAAATGTCGTGAATATATTGCGTGATTGTGTCCAACCCTAAACTATAATTATAAACATGGCACGCCATGTAATAATAAAGATAAAGAGTGCTGGAGAGATGAGATGGTATGTAACTGAGCAACTTTATCAAGGCACTATTCAGAAACCAGCCGACTCGGTCCGTTGGTCCTCCGACGTTGGCGATTATAGGCCTAACTTCGAAACTTGTAGGATCCGTGGGGTTTAGTTCCGCATTCGATTGGATTTTATGGGTCTTGACGAGTAGGTAGAGCTAAGACAAACAGGTAAATCGACGAGATGACGTATCACTAGATAAGCGCGCAGCCTTCGCAATCCTTATCCATTCTTTGTTCAAATTGCGGTACTATTTTTGAAGCTCTGCAAACGAAGATGGTCGATAGATGAACACGTTCTGAAGGTGATTTTCCGCTATTGCAACGTCTAACTGGTGAGGTACTACAGCGAATTCACCGTCCTTGTCGCTTGTTAACAATCTTATTTGTCCAGATTCAGTAAGTTTTCGTATGCGTTTCATACCTTGTCTTTGCTCAAAGCTCAGATGGGACGGCATTTGCTTCCGGCGAGATCTCGCTAACGTTCTAAAGATGTCATCTACAAAGAGACGAAACCTTATGTCTACATCTGGGTTCGCATTCTGCTGTTTGAAAAATGGACGGGGAAATGGTATTCTTAATCTTGTATCTGTATTTTGCACCACGCCTCCACCTGTACGTTAGCTCTCATGTGAAGCTTATCTTGGAGTTCATGCATACTACAAACCTTAGTCGCCAAGTCATTGCACAAAGCGAAATCTCGCTATTCCACGCCTCTAGGTGCCCACAGAGTGCAGACCCATGCGGGATCGGATTTGGAAATAAAGGTGAAAATCCTGGCTATGAAACGAGAACACCAGCACGGAAGACACTTGAAGCGTTTTGAATACGTGCTCGAAACCCAAAAATGAACAGGAAAAGATGAATGTCTCACTATCACGATAGAGCTCGAGCCTATCTCGGCTAAATATTTTGACCGTTTCACCCTATTCTCAGTTGATCATTTAAACGTCAGTCATCGGTCGGAACCCTACACCATCCAAAAGGCTAGCAGAAGGTGCGTCTGCAGGCCATACAGCAAAGCTGGTGACTACCAAAATCATGCAAAAACTTCGTTAGCTCAGTTGTAGAGACAAAAGCCGAATACTACTTGCAGGCTCTGAAGAAGGTGATAAGCCGAAACGTTAACGTCAGCCAATAAAGAAGTCCAAATTACTAACCTTGTGCAGGCTACAGAATACACCTTACAATATTAGTACTATTATGCCAAGGTTTATTTAAAGTTGAACATTCGAAGCCTGGAGGAATGTTGCTTTCGATATAAACTTGGACATGAAATTATTTGTGCAAGAAAACATGCAGATGCGAAATCGCTACTCTGAAGAAGAATTGACTCAAAAATAGCTGACTTGCCCCGCGAGGCCATCGGCACCGGAGACACTTGTGGCTGCTGCGAAAAGACCGTCCGTCGGCGCCGTTCCGCAGCTGAAGTCCTCCGACGCACTCAAAACAGCTCTTACAGGCGGCATGCGGAACGGCTTACGTAGACGGCAATCAATGCGTACGTTATCCCCCTTGCCGTTGCGGATCTCCGCCAACTCAAAACGGGGCTATCAAGGCTATTTCTTGATCTGCACCTACAATGCCAGAACAGTCTCCAGCAACGTCGATCTCCACGCTTCGAAGCCGCAGGGGCACCAAGTAATGTGATCGCTCTGTAGGAGACCAAGAACAGGAAAGAAGACCTGAGATAGATGAAGGATGGGACCCTCATCATCCGTGGCGAGAAGACCCCGGAACGAAATGTTGGCAGCGTTGGCTTTGTGGTACACCCATCAGTCGTTCATCTTGCCGACTCGCACGAAATCTTATGCTAATGCACTGCGTTTCACAAGTGTAAGGCCAACTTCATCGAATCTTCTAAGCACCCGTTAAACGGTCGCCTCTACGGCTCTGTACACTAAGCTGTTCATAGTAACACACATTCACTCGCAAGCTTGGGACTTCCAGATTACTCCCATTCTCTTTGTATACTTTTTCTGTTGTAGCGAAATTTATGGGAATCGTTTTGTGCTAATGAAATTCATATAACAGAATCACGACTTTGTTTTGCATTATGTACGACGCGGATAAGAGTCGAGAATGGCGCAACACATCACGTATCAAAATTGGAAACTAGGTTTGGGGAGCATTTGGTATCAGTGAGATAACACACAAAACTAAGTACTCTATTATTGGCGTCAAGATTCAACTTCCAGNAAAAAAAATACTGAAGCATGGACCGTCTGTTCCTTGACCCATTTCTTTATGAAGAACCAATAGAGTCTGTGGTATGGGCAATTTATCTAGTAAATGGGTGTTTTGAGGCCCTAGAAGAATTTATAGGCGTGGTTTACGCCGCGCGGAGTTGCCGCTCTTATGGTGGCGAAGATTTTGCGCTAATGTGTTGGGATAAGCAAGCATCAGGAATGCATTGACGTATACTGAAATTCACAGCGACTCTTAAATGAGAAGAGAAATCTTAATTTTTCAGCGCCATCCGGCATACCTGAAATATCCATAAAAGCAAAAAATGTCATTAGAAATAAGCAAAAAATGTTATTCAAAAGTTCCGAATCAAGTAAAAATCTCAAGAACTCGCGGAAAAGTTCAATTTGACGTCTGCAACCTAGTGCACGTAATTGCAGCAACCATAGATTAATATAACACTCAAACAATTTGGATTCTGGTCGGGCTTTTGTTTTTGAAACGCTATATACATATATACGGTTCCGTGCAATTATGGAAGAAACGGAGAAACGATATGTCTAGGGTACAAAAAGAACGAAAATCTAAAAATCGATTTCTTTCAGCACTCATGAAAAAAGTGATTTTCAGATTTCACTTTGGATGTACTCTTGTCATCAAAAAGAATCCTATGCAAAAGGGTTTGCTTCAATTCCTCATCATTTCTCAAGAAATCCGTTTCTAATCACGGCGCGTCGCTAACCATTCCCTCCCTTACTGACCTACGAAAAACAGCGAATATTGAGCCATTTTTCAAAAATACGCAATAGTAACTACGAAGAGAAGAATTAAAGAATTATTGAGCTTGAAAGAGACCGCTGGAGCACTTCTCTCGCTGATAGTTGATTATGTCAAACTATTTTTCATAAAATCGCTATGGCCAGTGCCTGCACCTGATCAAAAAAGAGGGCGATTTCGTTAGTGGATGATCTAATTTGAATTTCTTGAGAATGACGGAAAGCTATAGAAACCCCTTTACGCTTATAGACTATTCGATGAGAGTAACACGGACGTGGCAAAACCGCAACAACATTTTTCTTCGCGAGTTATGCCTGTAAGAACCGTTTAGAAAGATAAAGAAGTAGACTTGTCATTGCTGCTCAGATTAGGCTAAATGGTGACTGTTCTTTCGCCGTGGGTCAAAAAATTATAAGCATTCTCTTCTTATTATAGCTTTTTGCATGTTTTATGAAAATCTGGCTAGATTCAGAGATTTACAGAAATCACGTCCTTCATCTTATTCTGAAGAGCACCTTCCTAGAGAATGTTGTTGTTTCAAATGCTTTCCATCAACAGTAAAATGTGAAAATGCCTGAATGGTTCACCTGCTCTGTAGATTTGCTGAGATATTTGCTGGCTTTGACTGGAGTAGCCGTATATACAAGGCGATGAAATGTTATCACCATATTGAGAAGCACAACGGTAAAGTAAGGCGCATGTGCCAAAGAGCCCAAGAACTAAATATTCTACTGTCAGATGGAAGAGAACAAAAGAAAAGTTTTTATGAAGTCGTAGTTTGTGGCACGAGTCTTTCAATTCTAGAAGACCCTGGGTAAGAATTCAAGTGTCATGGAAATTCGAGACTGCTAGAAGATTCTTCTTCTAAACCATTTCTATGCCATAATATTATATGAAGAAAAACTTACTGTCCATAGAAGTTCGTACTTTAGCCAGTCCATATAGATAAAAGCCGTAATAGAAGCGCAAATTTCTACTACGAATCTAACCATACACAAAAGCGATGCAAACATTAAAAGCGTAAACGAGAATTTCGCTTCCCATCCGCACAGGAGTCGAACTGCCTTAGAAAAAAAACTTGTTTCATTAACGAACGTAGACCTATAGATGTGTTTTCTTCCTAGCACTTACCCATATGAAGGTGAAGTGGAGTATTAACGATGCTAGTGAAAAAAGGCAGTACCATAAAGCAGCATACGTTTTCGAAATTCCAGAGAATAGGTCTTCGGGCACTGTTTGTGGTGAAGTCGAAGTTATGGCAGGCTCATTTGTAGCTGAGGTAAAGTTGTTGTCTTGCATTTGTTTCTTTTGCTTGTATTTCTAAAAGGTTGCTGTGGTAAGTTCTAAGACACAACTTCGAAGTGCAACAAGCAAATCAGTTTGCTGAACTTGATAGCTTTCATATTACTGTTCTTTCCGTAATACCAACTAAACGCTACATAATTACGGCTCTTCTGTGAGTTATTCTTCAGTTTTTTTTTGTTTCTCGTTTCAGATCATGTTTATTCAACGTGTGAAACAGTGTTAAGAAAGAAAAAAACACTCTAAAAAACTGGGACAGGAAGAATCAGCTCCGAATTATATACCGCTGCACTGCATACTACTACATACTAAGACGTACTAACTGCAAGTACGACCAACGATTCATCAGTAGTAAAGAAATGCAAAATGTAAGCAAAAATATAATACTTTAATTGTCATTGACTCTTAGCGTTTGAGTAGGAAGTAGCGGCTTCTCGCCGCTTTACGCTTTGAGATATGCAAAGAAAAAGCGTTGTAGCGTATACAATCAAGAATACTCAAGAGGACGACAAGTAACAACACAAAACCATTTTGCGCAGTGTGTTTAGTACATCTCACCAAATCTTGCGTTAAAACTGAGGCAGAACTAGGGTGTGTTGTCAGCACCGAAAAGGGTAAGTGTTGGTGAAGGTAGCAGAGTCGTCAAATGTCAACTTTTGCGATGCACAAAATAGTTAAATGTTTCGTTAAGATTGCTAGGAAAACTTTCGCCAACCAGGTTGCTACGATGGATCTTTATTTGACCGACGTTTCGAACAAAAAGTGTTCCTAGCAACATTCAACATAATGCCCAGGTTCAAAGACAATAGGAAGTGAACATCCCCTAAGAATTCTTGCTAGTTTTCACAATTCTAGAACAATAGAGATGCGGTTATTACGTAGATAACTGATGAAAAGTAAATGAACTATGCGACAGGTTACGAAGAAGCTTTTTATCGCCATAGTGAAAGAGGTAGAGAACTGGAAACGCTTTCTTTCTTGCTTAGTAAAAAAGCTGAAAGTTGCGCAGCTGTCTTCCAAATTGTGTAATTGCTTCTGAATGCAATCATTTAGAGCATTTTTAGACTTGATAAAGTATTCCAGTAAAACATTCGAATAAATTTTTCTGGAGCTCGAATACTCGCGAGTCCGGTTTGAAGATTGCTCAGCAATTTCGGACAGCTCTGTGGGTGTCCGTGTGTGTGCATGTGGTAACGGAATTCATTATCCTCGCAGAGAGAGGCGTGATGTGTTAAAATTTGACGAGCAGATGATTGATCCGGCGACTGTCTCACGGGTCTGCAGCCTCTCAATGTTTAGCGCACAAGTAAGCAAACGCCGCAGAGCAATGGAAACTTCCTACGAGCTTTTTCAAAGCTACATTGCTTCTGGATTAAACTGGCAGCAAAATAGTATATCATGGGTGGGAAGGATGTTATTCCACATATAGCCGACGTTTTAATACTACAACGCACACGTTTTAATGCTACAACGTACCTTTAAAGGCAGTATCCACGCCAGTAACACCTCCTAAGTTCTTGACAGATTCTGAAAGAGGAACTCAAGAAATATGCTGAGGTCCAAAAATCTCGGCTTAGATATCATTTTTGGCCAGGAAATTTAACCTGAGAAAACTCCTCCGCCGTTTACGGACTAGTTGTCCATTCAGTAGTTTCTTTCGCTGGTGTCACAACTGAGACGAGATTTTCGTGTTCCTTAACGTTGTTATGGGTGAGCAAAGAGCAACTAACAACTATTTATACCTTTCCACCGCGTTTAACTTGTCTATAACTTGTAGGTATGGACGCCGTACTAGCCCTCACTAGATCCGTTTGCCCATTTTGCCCGTTTTTTTTTCAGCGAGAATCAAGTTTCGGGCATTTTTAGTTTAGCTATGGTTTGTTAGACCACAATTTTCCCAAAATTGATAAAAACTGCATAGCAATTTTTACTGTGGATGGTACCTTTAACGTATCCATGCTGAAGGACTTGAAAACACATAGCGGCGTTTAGTGATCATAGGAAAAGGTGTTAGTAGAGAAGAAGCGCATATCCTTCACAAGGAGTTTCGATGGACGAAACTTGTACCACATGTAGAATATCGGCCGTTGGAAATATGTATATTCGAAGTCTCTAAGCTGCAGAGCATTTATGCGCAGTATACGCAGATGTATTTTAGGTGTATGTAGAATTAAAATTTGACTTATTGACGACAGTGGTAGCTGTAGGCGATTGTAGCGATGGCGACCATAAGGTCTGTTCTATCCAAAAACTGTTAGGAAGTTTTAGGCCTATGAGCAAAGTTTAAATGCCACCCTTACATCAAGGTGCAGGGGGTCGATGTCACCTAAATTCTGTTAACTTGTGAAGTTTAAAGTACAACTTTCGCCCATTTGGAAGCTGCTATGCGGCAGCCACGTACTGTTTTGATTCAGAAGGTTACGATTGCTTGCAAAATGAAATCGCGTGCTATAGAGGTTCGTTTCATGCAGCATCTAGCCTACGGTTGCGGCGCCTTTAAAATCTGCGAAATAAGCGCAATGTAGCGCCGCAAACGCCGCATCGCCATAGCTTGCTTAGAAGTGAATATAATTAAGCGAAATTTACACAGATAGAATCAGCGTTAGGCAAGCGCCTATGAGGGCGAGTCCTGCGGTGTTGAGCGTCAATCCAATGTAATACATTCAAACATAGAAGAAATGTTCATGTCTGAAGAAAATACAGCTGGTCCAGCTCGAAAGTAAAATTCAAAGTTTTATAAAGTCGAAAAGACTAATTTTTTTCTAATTTCAAACCTTGAAGTACCTTTTGTAGACGAACTTTTTGTTAATGTTTAATTTCTATCCAATTTACCCCTTCCGTAATGCGGTAGTGCTATTTTCAAATTATTCCACACTATTTTTTATCTCAGTTTTTAATTCTTCAAATTTAAGTTTTACGCAAACCAAACAAACTACCCATGCAATTCTTTTTGTAGGAACGATATACATCGCAGAAGATTGCAGGAGAAGCTGCAGTGGTATGTTTCCGTATGAATTTCTTCTTGTACTCTTGCGCTTCTTTCTCCTTGTGCTTCAACAACAACGAGGAGCAGCTCTTATTTGCGGAGGACTAGGTAAAATAGCCCGTCTGTTTGTGTAGAATTTGTGTAGAATGTAGAATAAAATTCCATATAATCTTTCTTGATGGGTTTCTAAGATTATATGGAGAACGGCTACGTAGAGAACTGCTCGACTATTAGGTGCAGCCGTACGATGGAGGATGCATTTGGGGCTCAAGCTCTACGTAGCAGTTCCTTCTTTTCCTCTGGGGATATCTGTAAGGAAACTGTAGGAAATTCAAAATTTTCCGCAAGGACTTCATAGCTGGCACAGGGAATGTTGGAGCCGCTGCGATCTAACGTGATCTTTGGTAGTTGTACGTGTTTCGAGTTGTTGCATGTTTTCTTTGTACTCTCTTCACATGTGGATCTTGTATAGCTCATGCTTACTCGATGTACGTAACATGTTTATGTGACGCGTTGATGTCGGTTCAGTTTTGATTTTGGTTTCAGGCAAATAAATCGATATCCATCACGCTGTTCTCGGACACAACAGGGAAGGAGATAGAAAGCAGCGAAGTTTTGTGAATAGACTACATTTCATTGTGAAGCAGAAGCTTTAGGAGAATAGAACTCTCTTGTGAAGCAGAGGCTTTAGGAGGGTGGAATTCCCTTCTTCATGGAGCCTTTTCCAGGGTTTCGAATCAGATTTAGGCAAGGTGCTGCATGGACTCAATTCTGCGACATGTGTTTTACTTTTCTGGCACGTCTTCTATCATTCTGGGCCAGAATCCGCTGCCATCTCTGCAGAATAAGCGGGTAGAGCGCAGTAGATAGGCTTCAATCGTAACTGAAGATGTGGTTCAAGCATTATAATTTGAAGGCAAAACTCAAGTTAAAAAAAACTTTTTTCTTGGCTACCCATGTACCCAGTTGGCATGTTAAGCCAAATTCACAGTTTTGTGTCTTTGATGTTATCGCACAACGATTGCGCCTATCCGCGGGAGGTGATGATTTTACCGCGGCATGACGGAACTGCTCTGAAGACTGCCTCACAAAGGCCGTCCCGAGAATAGCACATGTGCTGACCCAAAGGGGCACATGCGCTTGTTGGAATGTTACAGTGCTTTTTGCCAGCAATGAGCCATGCACCTAGCCGGTGCAGGAGATGGGATGAAACCGTCGCCATTCCTGGGACTTTACCGTTGCCACTGCAGAAGATGAAGCTTTACTACGAAGGGGATCTATTATAATTGCGCATTATTTAGTGTAGATGTAGAATTCCTCAGCCCTACCGGAGCAGAGGATGGCAACCGTAAGAAGCTCTGCCACATCCAAAATGTTTTCACGATTCTGAAGCACTAACTTCGTCGTGGCAATTCCAAAGTTCCAACACTGTAACAAAAGTACAGCCTTGAGGAGCCTTGGTGTTACTGCCACGACGAAGCTTATGCTTCAGAATCGTGGAATTTGAAGAGCTGAGTAATCTCGCTCTTCAAATTTGATAGGTATGCCAACATACAGACCCAATTCTACCTCGATTCGTACATTAGATAGGTAGCTACAAACCCTAAAACAGGAGAATAAATTACTCACGATGACACGTTATCACTAGCAACAGGTGACATGTTGCAGCACGTATTCCTCATGTGGGTCCTATTACAACATGTATTTCTCATGTGGGGTTCAAGTGGTGCCGTTTTCGGGGATGCCCACTTGGACCCAAAAATTCCCGGGTTATTGCAGGTGCCGCGCAACTGCCGGAGTGCGGAAGATGTGCCGACCCGGGACGGCGCCTATGCACTGTACAGTACTATGTCCGAAGCCGGCCTTTTCCAGGTCAGTTACCGAAATTTCCCGCTTCTTGACGTCGTGTGGATGCGGCACTTGTGCCGCAATCTTCTGACTGCTAAGTACAGAACAGACTGCGTTTACTTTTTGGCGTCTCTGCAGCAGGATTCTGGTTCATACTGGTATATTACTGTTGTTAACTTCCCCTTTGTGTTTGTTAATGTCTGAAGACTTATGAATTTCTTTCGAAAAAGGTAGTGCCCATTCGGAAGGTGGTCCTGGTGACCACGATTTTCGGTAATGTCGCCCTAGCTCCGCCGGCCGACCTTGTCTCGATGCCCATTTTGAGGGAGCAGACAAACACGAGATATTTCTCGCATGGCTTCTCATAGAATGTTTTAATTTCCTTATTTCTTCTTTCTTAGCTTAAGACATACTTTACCAGTACCATTAAAAGATAACCATCTCGGAATTTTTGAACAAAGTTCACAACAGTTTTGTATCGCGAGTGCTGCCTTTATCAGATTTTGAGTGATATTTACGAACTTAAATTTGTTTCGAATTGATATCGAATACTCGTAAGGTGAGAACATGGCTCCGGAGTTCCCTTTTCATTGGCCTTGGACAACTAAAGTTCAAAATTTTGAAATTTTCTCTCAGAAAATGCTCCATGGCCTCCAAGGTTCTCTACCTTAGCACGTGTTGTTATATAATCCCGAGGCTGCAGTGCGACGGCAGCTTGACGAACAGTATGAAAAGTTCTTTTGCTCTCGCGCAAATGAGAATCACAAGTTTCCGAAGGAGGTCTTATGATTAAAAAAAAGACGAAACTAGTATTCAAAAATTCCCAAAAATTTGTTGCAATTTAGTAGGTCATCTTTACAGCTGGGAAACCTCTCTCCTAGATTATTTGATATAAGTCTGTGCGCCCGGCTTCGCCGGACTTCCAGACTTGCTGGAGTGTTCGCTTCGCTCGCATAATGTTATTTTCCACTGATACGTATGCACACTGCTAGTCCTCAGCTGCTACCTGTCCGACCAATAACCGGCCAATAAGTCGATAACTTTTTTGGTTGGGATGGTGTGGAGCAGTGTGTCCCATCGAATTTCTTGATAATCCTTTCGATTCGCTGCTGGTTGATGCATGACAGCTGCTTACTTGACCTCTTCTCCAGCACTGCTGACGGACTCCTGTGCACTGCTAGCGACGTCGTGTACATAGTTCCCGACTTCCCTGCACATCGGTCCCGTCCTCCTGCACGTTGGCCTTGATCTCGCCTCTGGTCGCGACCCCCTGCTCACGGGTCCCGTCCTCCTTCCCGCGTTCTCTTACATCGGTTCTGACCTCCTGTGCATATCTCCCCACCTCCTGCACATCGGCTCTCATCTCCTGCATTCCGGTCGCGATCACCTACACTCGGGTCCCGTCCTCCTGCACATAGTTCCCGATATTCTGCACACAGGCCCCGACCTCTTGCACATCGGCCCTGACCTCCTGAGCTCCGAACTCCACCTCCTGCACATCAGTCCCGAATTCATGCATATCGGTCCCGCGACGCGTTCTTTCGCATCGGTCCCGACCTTCCGCACACTTGTATAAGTACCGCTTCTGCACATAGGTCCCGCCATCTTGCATAACGATCAAGGCTTCCCGCACACTGGTACAAAAACCACTTCTGCATCCTTCTCATCGATATAGAGCGACCTGACAGCGCTACCTGGCTTCTTCATAGTACATACAGAATAGTCGCCAGTGTCGCGTTCGCCTTTCGGTTATACTTACAAATGATGAGACTAAATCGCAGTCTTAGATAAGCACCTGCGACCAGACAAAGCAGTTTCGTGATTATCATTCCTACAGTGCCATTGCTAAGAATAGGGAAAGCAAACAAATTCTGCAAAATAAAG
>KN552849.1:4218-16525 GCA_000797555.1 Oesophagostomum dentatum
TTGAACGTACCTGTAAACAGTACCTGCATTGAATAACTAAGCGAGTCTAATTAAAGTGCTGATTGAAAGCGCGAAAGATAATTGAGGTAGGATTTTTGCTCAGAAATGAATTAACCTGGGAAACTGTTCGATGTGAGAAAAGTTTTGTTCTAACCTGAGTCTTTGCCACTGGAACTTGTAACTTAAAGAAGCACCCTCTAGGTTTTGAAAGAACTAGGCAGAAGAACTCAGAAGCTTCAAGTACAACCTTGTTGTTGAGGATTTTCAAAGCCATGATTAGATCGTTTTTAGCTCTGGTCGTTTCTTTTTCTACAGTTTTCACTTAATTTGCTACCCTCCTTTATTGAGTTCACGTTTCAACAGTTTACATTTCTGGTAATCTAACAGTAAGCAATTTCCCATGATCTGACCTTAAAATATTTTGTTTAAGCGTCGTATCTTCTTTCCAGGTGTCCGCATCTGTCCAGTGGGCGAATTCCAGTGTGCTAATCACAACTGCACGCGACCCTTCCAACTTTGCGATGGTATTTCTTGAAATCTTCCAGTCTTTTGCCTGAAAGCCTCGAAACATGCCTACTGAGCTATTGATTTCTCTTCTTAGGTAATGATGACTGCGGTGATGGTTCTGATGAGCAAGACTGCGACAAACCTTGTGATCCATGGATGTTCAAGGTAAATTGCAGCTTTTGGATAACATTTAGGAACTTTTTTCGTTGTGATTCAAAGAAATTCCCGTGTTCATCTTATATCGCGCAGAAAGTTTTATTTCTCGTGCTTTGAAGTAAGTCTCTTGAAATGTGTTGTTTAGTGTACCGCTACCGGTAAATGCATACCGAAGAGATTCACTTGCGACGGTGATGATGACTGTGGAGATCGGTCTGATGAAGCTGACAGTCTTTGCTGTAAGTGCCTAAGAGCCACACTTCTTGTCCAGAATTTGAGCGTATTCTGTTCCCTAACGCTGTTTTTTAGTCAGAAATTAAAGAAGAGGTTTTTCTAGTGAGCCCTGATCGCAACTGCACTGCTGAGGAGTTCCGTTGCAATAACAACAAGTGTATCGCAAAGGCATGGCGCTGTGATAACGATGATGACTGTGGAGATGGCTCGGATGAGACACCCGACTGTGCTCAGATTGAGTGCCGACGCGGCTGGACTAGATGTGCTAGCTCGTACAGGTAATAATTCCGTGCTTCCTTTCCCACATCTTCGTCATAGGAACGTCTTCTTACGTACTACATTCTATTTCTTTTTCTGAGCCAACTGATCCTCCTAGGTGTATTCCTAATTGGGCCTTCTGTAATGGTCAAGATGACTGCCGCGACAACTCAGATGAGAACAGAGAAAGATGCCCTACCTGTGATGACATTGGTATTTTAGTAATTTGCAAATTTCTACATGGAAAAGGTGAGAATCACTAATGTATCGTTGTTTAGGCGAATTCCGCTGCGCCACCACTGGCAAATGTATACCCAAACGATGGATGTGCGATAGCGAAAATGACTGCGGTGATAACTCGGACGAAACTGATCCAAGCTGCGGAGGTACAACTCGACCGTGCTCAGAGAGCGAATTCCGTTGTAATGACGGAAAGTGTATACCGGGTAGCAAGGTAACGCGATTTTATTGAATTCTTTGGTTTCTGAAACTGAAACATGACTTTAAGGTTTGCGACGGCACGGTGCAATGCAGCGACGGACTGGATGAGTCGCAGTGTACACTCAGAAAGTGCGCTCCTGGACATCGGCAGTGCGATGATGGAACCTGCATTGTTGAACATAAGTGGTGCGATAGGCGTAAGGATTGTCCAAATGCGGCTGACGAGACGAACTGCACCCATGTGGTAGGTTCTTGCAGTCCTTATGTTTCCGTTTCTTGTCTAGCCCACTGGGTATTCTATTTCTTGGTGGAGCTGAATTACTGTCACTTTTTCTAACTAACTGTATTTCTCTATGCTATGCTTCTGACAGTAGTATTAGACACGTTCGTTGCCTAGGCAGTAGTGTCGATATCCATCGGCTATGTACAAAGATTGCCGGCAGCGCCTCGTTTACAGTGCTTACTTGTCGCCGAGTATATCAGCAGCTCAGCCGGAAATGCCTAGATTTATAACCTTGTGCTATCGTTTAAGGAACGCCGGCCTTGCTCACCGTTCGAATTCGAATGCGCCAATTCCGTCTGCATTCCTCGTAAATTCATGTGCGATGGCGATAACGACTGTGGCGACAACTCGGACGAAACGTCATCTGAATGTCGGTCTGCTCAATGTGATCCACCACTCAGGTTCCGCTGTGCTCACTCAAGATTGTGCCTCAACATCCTACAGGTGAATTTGGCAAGGTTTGCCTTTAGTCTTGTCAAACAACTTTTGTTACAGCTTTGCAACGGCTTTAATGACTGTGGTCCTAACGACTACTCTGACGAGCATCTATCGATGTGTTCAAGCTTCTCGGAGTATGGAGACTGCACTCTGGATCAGTTCAAAGTAAATCATTCGTATAATTTTTAAAAATAATAATCACTGATTTTACTATGCGCAGTGTGCTAATGGAAAGTGCATCAATGGTACACTGGCTTGCGATCGCAATGACGATTGTGGAGATGCCTCCGATGAAATTGGCTGCGGTAGGTTTTCCGAAGAGTCCTTATCTGAAACGTTACATTTTTCCTTTTTTCCCTCAATTAAGCACGCAGTTTTTTCTAATCATATTTTGTTTTCTTTTTCCCGTTAGCTTCGATTTTCTCTTTATTTCCAGCGAAGAAGAGTGGAAAAACATGCGAATCGAATAATGATAATGGCGGATGCAAGCATCTATGTACAGGTAAAATCATCAGTTCCACCAGAGCCTTCTTTAATTTGTCTCTTCTTTTTTTCTTCAGCCGTTTTTTCTGGTTCCTACAGATTTCCACTTAGTAGCCTTTTTAAATGTGTCCAGTTAAATTAAACTTAGTAGTAACTTGTTATACTAGCTAATGTTCGGTTTTATTTTGGCTGCAGTTGGTACTTGGTTTTCTTCATCAAATCTCTCGTCGAATTACTCTGTTAGGCCCGGGATATACTTCGCGCGACGCGACCAAATCGCGCGCGCCAGGTGTATAAACTGAGGTGTATTCGTGCAATAATGGTACGAAACTGCCCAAAACTGGTGTGCATTTGAACAAATGGGAGGTTTTGGACAGTCGCATGTCATTTTTGTAGAGGTACACTTCAAGTTGTACACCTTGCGCGACGCGATTTGGTCGCGTCGCGCGAAGTATACTCCGGACCTTAGAGACAGGTCGCTGTTTCGGTAATTAACCTGTACAGCCAACTCGCAGGAGGCTGGTTCAGCCTGTCTGCGAAACCTATACCGTTTAGAAGAACAGTGGTACTGAGTGAATTCTGAAGGACTAAATTCTCATTACAGATGTGCGTGACGGTTATTACTGCCATTGCCGCGACGGCTTCAAACCAGACCCACAGAATCCATTCGACTGCGTGGATATCGATGAGTGCGCTGGAAACAACACTTGCACTCAAATGTGCCTCAACACCAAGGGATCCTACTTGTGTAGATGCCATGAAGACTACGAGAATAACGTCGTTGTTGGAGCGATGACTGGCAAGGATTGTAGAGCAAAGGTAGGCGGTAATTTGGTGAAAATGTTTTGTGTTTGGCTATGATTTCACTTGTTCTAACTAAACGTTTCTTCCACGCATGTTTTTGTTAAATTGGCTAAGTTCTTCAGGGGGATCCTGCTTACATAATGGTCGCATCAGATGACGAGCTGGTACAAGTATCCTTACATGGAGCAGGTGTAAACCGTCATGCTGCTGCACAAGTAAGTGTTGAGACTGTCCTTGAACGCTACAGTTACACATTTTCTCCCTTCTCTAGGCTGATGATGAGGACAACGATATCATTGCCATTGCGTACGATCCACGACGTGCTCTTCAATTCTGGATTGATGGCGGTAACTACGCCATCTACAGATCATCAGAGCCACGCGGTAACCAGTCTCATGTTGGCCAGAAACTCGACCTCGACTTCGGGGCAAATGGTGTGACACCGACGAACTTGGCTGTCGATTACTTGACTGGGTAGGCGGAGTTTATTTTGCCTATTTTACTGGCACTTTCTCATTTGGTGTCTTACAGTAATATCTTCATTACAACCGTGGCAAATCTCGAGTTAATGTCGATGCCCGGTGCAAGGAAGAAGCGAATGAGCGAGCCGATCCATAACACTAACACTGGAGCCGTTTATGTGGCACTGTCAGATGGACGTTATTTGAAGAAGATTATCAGTGGTAAAGTTGAAGATGACTTTGGGTTTAGGGAGAGATTTATTGAACTCCTTTGGTCAGGTCATCTACAAATGCCGACGGCAATCGTGACGCTGCCATCTGTTGGAAGGATTTGTTATGCTGACGCTGGTTTGCACGCAAAGATTGAGTGTGCAGATATGGATGGAACGCATAGAGAGGTAAGCCTTAGTCTTCTGATTATTGCTTATTTGAAAATTGCGATTATTTTTCTTAAATCAGTTTTTTTCTGGTTCTGCAGTCCTACAGGACTTCAAGTGGGCGGAGCCTGATTTTTTTTTGGTTGCAGGTATTACTGCTTTCGACGTCACGGTAATGAAAAAGATTAAAATGCTGGTTCTGCAGTCCTACAGGACTTCAAGTGGGCGGAGCCTGATTTTTTTTTGGTTGCAGGTATTACTGCTTTCGACGTCACGGTAATGAAAAAGATTAAAATGCAAATCATCTGTTCAAATTAGATTCCGAACGATGCTATAAGAATAGCATTACTTTATGGGATAGTTAACTAAACACTATTTCTGCACTTTACGGTCTCTCATCAAAGTGTCGTTGGGAAGTGCGTATCGTCTGACATCCGACAGTCAGACTCCGCCCTTCGGGAATTCTGTGAAAGGGCTATACAGCCACTTCAAGACAAATGTAGAGACAGAATACCAACGGCATAGGGTTAACTGCTTTTCTGAGCTGGATAAAATTTACATCTCTACCCTTTAAGTATGCCTGCGTCGCGCAAGCGCTCGCTTCTGCACTTGTCTCGATGATAGAATGTAGCACTATTTTATGGAAAGCTTGGGATTTTGATCATTAGAACTGATAAGTTGAAAAAAATCAGTAACAGAGAAAGGAAGTATGTGGACTTTGTTGAGCTCTAGCTTAGCAGTAAAATAGCAGTGTTACGCTGAGTAGTAATTATTACTAGTAATTCAGTACCGCTATGAATTGCTGTCTTGTTAAGATTATCGTGAAAGATCTGGTCTTCTCCCCGTCTTCCATGGCTGTTGATGAAGGCAAAGGCAACCGTGTCTATTGGGCAGATCCAAAATACAGAAAAGTGGACTCCGTGAATCCAGACGGTAAGTTCTTCGAGTAGTTGTTTAATTCAGGATGCATTAGACTCTCAAAATTCTGACTAACCCACATTCTCTCTGTATAGGTTCTGATCGACAAACCATTGTTCGTGATAAAAATACACCATACGCTATTGATGTGTTTGAAAATCACCTGTACTGGGTGTCGCGCGACACAAAGACCCTCTACGTACAGGACAAATTCGGTAGAGGACGAGTATCGATACTTGCCTCAAATCTGGAAGATATTCATGCTGTGAGAGTTAGTCAGAGGTGAGTTTATTACCCTTTTATGGTAATTCCAAAAGATGTGGGATATTGTTACCAAATTTTGATTCCTACTTTGATTAGGTATGCTCGCGACTCCACGAGAGCAAAGAGTTCTTGTGCGGAGGCACGATGTAGCCATATCTGTGTTCAACTGCCAAATGATGGATTTGCCTGCCTTTGTCCCGATAATGTGTTCCCTGGAACTGTAAGTTGCTTCTCCTTTCTGTTCTACAGTGGTTATTTTGACGATTTTCACGTTGTACAGTTTACTTGGTGTAAATCGAAGGTCCTTCTTCCAGGATGGCTCTTGCGGATCCTCTCGGGTGGAAGCTCTTATTATGCCTAAACAGTGCACATGTACTAACGGTGGTAAGTGCAGACTTGATGGTACCTGCGAATGTCCACCTGACTTCGAGGGTGAAAACTGTGAGAAGTCGAGCACTGTAAGCAGAAAGGTAAGCGATATTCCTTACCTGATTGCTCGGGTAATTACATTACCTACATTCGGCCTTCTTCAGCTTATTGGCCGAATCTCGGAGAATATCCTACTAGCATTACTGCTATTGTTCGTTTTGTTTGTATGCGTGGGATTGGTTGGATTTGTAGGCCTTAACTTGTATAGGTAAATTTCATCTTTCTTTAAACAACAAAGTAAGTAGTACCGTCAGAAATATTTCATTTTTAAGGAAACGCGCTTTATTATCAAAAAAGAATGAGGCAGCCGATAGCAGCGTATCATTCCATGGTAACGTCATCTCATTCAGCAATCCAGCTCTGGATAGCAAACAGGTTAGTTTGAACGAACTACCAATGTCTGCCTGCCATGTCAGATATAACTTGCTGCAGGACCCAAACCCGATCGAGTATAGCATGCAGCAAATAGCGGCAGCGGAAGCCGGCGGGTCAACGACGTTCTCAAATCCGGTGTATGACCTAGAGACGGATAGTACAGAGATGGTGTCGCTGGAGAACACACCATCGACGTCAAGAGCTACGAGTTTTCGGTCAGAGGCGCGAACGGGTGATGACGTCATAGGTAGGAATTGGACTAGTCTTTTATATATTCACTTACCCTTTGGAGTTTCATACTCCCAGCGTTGACTGATTTAGCAACGAATGCGGATCTAACGCAAAAACCAGTCATCCCTCCACGACCTACTAAGGCCGAGAAGGACAAGAACATCTTGGTGGAAAATCCAGTATTCGAAGCTAATCCAGATGAAATCTCGGATGTATAAAATCGTAACGTCTAATGTTTCCCTACTAATTTTGCCTTTCCCTATCATCCCGGAGTCTTCAGAATGTGATATTTAGAGTTCTATAGTGCAACTACTTTTATTGTATTGTATTATTAGTACATATTTTGCTCTTGCTTTTTTCTTCTACGTTGTCATGTTTGTCCAACAGATAGTGCCTAACGATGCCTGTTGCTCACGAAAAGTCAGTTTTTATCGTTAATATTTATTTTTGAATTCCTTCATGGAGTTATGTATCCTATCGCTGGGTCTTACCACGAGCAAACGTGCCTTGCGTGTGCTTGTTTTCCCCGTTGTCCTTGTTTATTTCTGCTCTAGTGATTCGCGTGCATGTGTTCTGTAGTACTGTTGTATATGCTCCGAAGAGCACGGTTGTCCATTCCAAACGAGTATGATAAAGATTTCTAAAATTGTGCGACTGTTTTGTTGTGTCTAGCTAACTGGAGGCTGCAAAATCACGTGCACGAGCACGACCAAGCAATGAATATGCGAAAGTTCAGGTAAAAGTGGGAAGAGCTGAGTGTGCTGAACCTTTGCGTGTTATTCATAAAACACATCGTTTCCTCTGCTCAGGTGCAGTTGCACAAAACTGATGTGCAGGGCATTATTAGTAAAACCTTATTACTGTGGTAAAAAATAATTCAGAAGTTTTCGAACTAGTGCGATTTTAAAAAAATTTCACCGCTTACCTCTCCTAAAACAGAGCTCTACTACTGCTGTTCAGTTCGAACATTTGCTCTTACTTGGGCTATGCGTAGAAGAATTTTAGATACGTCGCACAGATATGTAAATCAGTGAAGGCAGATACTCATACTTCTTTGTGGTTGACTGTCGAGCGAAAGCTTATAGTCAAGCTGACCAGTCGGTGCAAAGTTGTAGGGTGTGCAGTGACAGAAATCTAGCCATGGCGCAAGGTTCCACTCAGGACTGGCTCCTCACAGTAACGGCTGACCATCAGCGTTCGCGCTACAGCTAATTTAGAGACGCCTTTTCTTTCTGATTTGTGTAGATGCACCCAGCACAACTTTGTACCGACTGATCAACTCGACTATACTGTCAATCATCAAAAGATTATACAAACTTTATTAAAGAAGTAATGTAAAAAAGACAATAGTCCATTCGGACAAGTACAGTAATAATCCACCCATCCCAAGAGATGGGCGTGGCCACGAGACAAGAGTAAAGAGGGGAGAGGCCGTGACATGCCCCTCCTAAAAATTGTCGTCCTCGACAATAGTAGAAAATAATATTAAAACAATTACAATGTGAACAGAATGTGAATCAACAGTGATGGGCCTTTTTTGATCTGCCCTCGAACGCGGCACTAGTACCGCACAATGCTCTGTGATGGCTGGGCGGGTGCGAGCCCGAATCATATTTCTGGGCGGGGCGAGGGCCGCCGCCATTGGCTCTCCATTCGCCGCGAGACCCGCCCCAAAAGAACTCGGACGCGGTGCACCAGCCACACCTTAATTGACGTCCGTACATCTAACCTCACGCCGGAAAGTGGACTTCTGTGATTTTCGGATATTTTTTTGAATTCTTTTGAATGTTTTCGTTGTTTTTTGTCCGTGTTTATGTTCAGTATTATACAACATGACCGTTTATGAATTTGTACATCAACCTAATCACTTTTTTGTGCTGGTTTGTGCCGTTTTCATGTGTAACGCTTTTCTCCTTTTCAGATGAGTCGTCATACCGCGTCTTTCGTCATTCTCGTCACGGTGGCTGTTTCATCTGTTCGGCTTTTTCCTCTTCATCAATCGTAGCGGTAAGTAATCGTGATCTAGTTGAGAATTTCATAGTAAATTACATCCTTCTCCGCACATTTTTTGTCTTCCTTTCAATTTTTTGTCGAGGTGCAGATTTGTTCCTCACAAACCCTTTTGTCTCATCTGTTAGTGAGGAGACGAGCTTCTGGTTTTGATGGACATTATCTGTACTGTAGCTCTTTTCTTTTTGCTCCCGTTGTCTGTTGTTTCTGTAATTAAGAACAGAATAATATTTTATTAGGAATCTATATACTACAGTAATATAGCGGTTTTATTTTACAGCTTTATACAAAACTAGAAGGCTTTGTCGGTAACATATTGTGCCATTTTCTTGCAATGGAGTTCGATCTCCGATCTCGTGACTCCGAACTTCTTATACTGGTCGTCGAATCTCAATATGGTAAGGTTAAATGCTGTTATCTTCTAATTTCTATATATTATTTCTTACTGCTGTATAGCCGTTGCTATTTCATTTTTGCGTACAGTCGCTGCCTTGC
Source organism: Oesophagostomum dentatum (assembly GCA_000797555.1). Classification (NCBI taxonomy): domain Eukaryota; kingdom Metazoa; phylum Nematoda; class Chromadorea; order Rhabditida; family Strongylidae; genus Oesophagostomum; species Oesophagostomum dentatum. Next base: position 13,383 of record KN552849.1, read on the forward strand.
TGAGCCGTTTTTCGCGGTTAGGGTGCTAAATGCTTGTTTTTGAGGATGAGGCAGTTCCAATTTTTCACAAGTTTGCGAAACACACCATTTCCAAGGAATTCAGTGTGGCTCTGGCATCGATTTCCAATTTGTGAAACGTTTCAATAAGAACAGCAAGTGTGGGGTGATCTTCTTGAATTAACACGCTCAGCTTCCTTTAAAAATTCTTTGTTCTTGATTATCATCTTTTGATGGAGAATCTAACCGATGAAACGCTTCGGCTACATTTGTTGTTCGTAGTTCGGTAGCCTCCGACTTATCCCACAGGTCCGATAGCACTCCTCGATACCACGTTTTATCTAGGTAATCCAAAAAATAAGTGCAGCTCTGGAAGCAAGGGTGTTGCTGTGGAACAGGCGGCTCTTTCAGGGCGCGCACTTCGCGGTGCAGACGTTTTGGAAGAAAAATAAGACCCTTGATTGTGCTCCACCACTCGTTGACAGCTGGAACACTATCTTTTCCAAATATGAAACGAGTAAGCCCTAACGAGTTTCTCCGCCTATTCCACGCTAACGCTAAATGAAATGCGCAGCCCTGGACTTCCGACTGGTGAAAGGTGTTGCGCACGGCGGCGATCGCAGCTTTTTCGTAATCCAGGATGACGCGTAGTTCGTTCAAATTTGCACCAAAACGAATGAGCTGATCTCTCAGCGGAGCTAGCACCATCTCATATTGTTCTCGCGTCTTTCGTTCCATAATAGAGTATACAAGGGGCACGTCCACGCTTCCGCTGCATACGCCATGAATAACATAAACTTGTGACCCGTGCCGTAAGCCCTTAGGTGCCTTACTATGGACACCATCTGCAATCAGAGTATGCAGCCCATTTTTGCAAGCTTTCTGAAATAAAGTAATAGGTGTTTTTGATATCACATTTAAACAATTTACACCTCAATAGCTACTGCCGCGAAATATACATGCAGCCCCTCGCGTGAAAGCTGTAAAAATGGTGCCCCATCGCTGAGATTAGCAAGGAATCTAGGTACACTTTCCATGGTAACTTGAACGCGATGTTTGTTTGTAGCCCTGAAATTACTTCCTATTCTTTACTGAAAAACATAGTATTCAGGCAGGACCTTGAGATGGCGCGACGCTTCTGTACGTATCCATCTCCGCGAAATTCGTCGATCACTTTGACACGAAGCTCATCTTCTGGAAGCAAGACACACTTTCAAATCACATTCACAGTTTTTGTCATTGTTTTATGATGTTGCACCTAAAGATTGGTCTTGATCGAGTTTTTTCATTTGTTCCATGTAATGTTGAATGGGATGTGTACTAGAAATAGATGTTTCGGCACGAATCTTTTGAAGCATCTGTAACAAGTTTTATTGAAACCAAGAATCATTAAGGTGAAGGTGCCATCAAAATGGCTACCCCATAGCTTGTTCTGGCGGCTATATCCTTCGATTTATCCACTGGCTGGCATACGTGGCCGATCGCGCAAGGGTCAGTTAGAAACTGATCGTTTACCACCTGTTCTCGAAATCACTTGTAGTAACACCAAGCACGTTCGTACTCACCCTAATGGTTTTTGATTTGTCTAACTCATTACATTTCACACAGTAGTAGCGTGTATGGTGACTGCATTCCTGCTGTTTTGAAAACACGTAGGTCAAGTCCGTTCCTGGAATTTCGTAAGACAGTATACTCTGTTCTCCCTTTCTGCTTACCTGTCTAATTCCATGATATTCTTGGTGAACTAGATCCGATGAAGGGCCTGGTAGCGATGCGGAAATTCCATCTGCCGGATTTGCTTGGTCCTCTACCTGTAAAGACTCACTATCTTCTTCAGAAGCAGGAGTAGGGCAAGGCACAACATACCACGACGTTGGTAGAAGCATTTTACCAGTTTTCGGTTCGAACAAAATAGGCTTTGAATTAGAACTACCTGCTATAATTGAAAATGACTGTGAAATTAAAGAAGATGGTAAAGGTTGTTGTGCTGAGAGAAGCAAACTTGATTGAGTAGCAAAGGTTTCGTTACCATTTTCATGGAGTCCTTGACCTTCGTGTGAATCGTTTTCCACGCTGGTTTCTTCCTCGACTGCAAATTGTAGTTGAATATAGTTGTGTTTAGTGCAACACAAACATGGTACCGCGCTGATAATTTGCAGGAGAGTATACAATAGCACCACTGAGCTCATCGACTTCCATAATATAGCTCTTACGAGAGCTGTTTGCATCGGCGCAGTCCATTACGCTACAACATAAGTCATGTGAAACATGTCGACATGTTAGAAAAATTTGGCATGCTGTCATAACATCGCCATGACGATGAAAATTGAAGGCAAATATAGACGTTCATGCAAAAGAGACTTTAACAACTGAATACTCAGAAAAAAAACCAACAAAGAATAGAGGGGACCGTCACCAAGGATCAAAATGCTCATCTCGACACAAACGGATGAGACATGATAATCCTGACGAGGGACCCTCTGTGCATAAAGAAAAGGATGAAAGAAGGAAACAGTAAAAGAGACCGTTGTAAAGGACAAAATTTTAAAGCATGCATAAAATATGAAATAAAGAAAGAAATTCACTTTAAAACTCACCAAACTGGTTGATTCTGCAGAGTGACAGAATTACAGAAGAGGCGAGAATACTTCACCTAAAATAGAACTGTTTTGCAATAATGGCTAAGCACAAAGAAGGAAATTAGGTGAAGGCGAGGCACACGGGACAGAGGCATAGTTTTACACGATGAATTAACGAAAAACGCATGAATTTGGGGAAAGAAACTATGAACACTGTCAAAATCGGTGTTTTGGCGTGAGATTAGATGTACGGACGTCAATTAAGGTGTGGCTGGTGCACCGCGTCCGAGTTCTTTTGGGGCGGGTCTCGCGGCGAATGGAGAGCCAATGGCGGCGGCCCTCGCCCCGCCCAGAAATATGATTCGGGCTCGCACCCGGCTGGGCTGGCAGCAGTAAACGCATGGGGTCACTTTGCGGCATGCTGTGGAATGCCTTTTTTAAACATTTGGGGCACAGTTTTTTTTGAGTGGATAATGTGGGCTCGCTGGGTGGTTCCTATTACATTCCTACAACTATCGATGTAGCCTGGCTCATTACAAAAATGACAACATCGAACTTCATAAGGGT
>KN552865.1:6330-16777 GCA_000797555.1 Oesophagostomum dentatum
CTCTCATCCATACAAGTATCATTTGCACTATCGGTACAAGCTGTCTACATCTCTGAATCTTTATTTCAAAGACAAATTTTACGAAGATTTGACTTTAATGCAGCGGAAAATAGTTCACGGCATGTGTGCTAGTCTGAGTCGACCTACTCAATCAATCGATGTCGCCTCGTTTCTGGCTGTATTCAACTGCGGCATTTCCTGTCGCCATCCTACCTAGCTGCGTGTTGACCAATTTTTCAATACTTTGACTTAACCCTATGAACAGCTACTGGCTACATGAACAGCTACTCTTGTTTTAAAATTCTTTACTTCCTCGTCTCTGCTGTGTCGATGTTCTCGTTTATCTTCTTGTAAAACTAATTTGGTTTTATAGGTACCAAAGAAAGGATCATGGTTGGCAACACCTGGAAATGTGGCTATTCGTCAAGTAGTGCAAATGTTCTAGCATGTGGATGAGTTTCCGTTTAGGTTGGTCTACTTTTGAATTCTTGTTTTCCAAGATATTTCCAATATTCCATCTGTTTTCTGCCTGAGCTGCTGATCTACGAAAATTTTTCTCATTTTGATCTAAACTCTGTTGAATCTTCTTCCTGCTCTTGCTTTTCCTTATTTAATTACAAAAAGTTCCTATAGCAAATATGAAAAAGCACATAGATATATCTACACGCTTAGAAGTTCCTGATGGAGCATCAGTGTTGCTCTCATGCCTTTAAATGAGTAGCGCTACTTTTGTGACTAACTGTAAGCTATGTTGAACGATCCGCTTTGTGTAGGGCAAAGTTATACGCGTGCAGATTCTCATCACATTAGCTCAACGCTGCGAATAAAGTGAAATCAGCAAAAGTTATTCTCTTCAACACTCAGATCAGGTGGTGTCTTACAGATAAGGCTAGAGATGCTCCTATCGACGATAGGACAGAGAATTCGTAAATTTTCTCCGTATCTTCCAAAAGCGCTTTATTTTTGGTTCTGCGGCTGTTTTACGAAAACATGCGTCCTTTTCCTTGCTTCGGTAACTTTAGATACGCGCCATACCTTTCCTTAAAACTTGTCCTGTAAATGATTCTATCAGAAGACTCTTGAAAGTGCCATTACAGACCAGGATTAAATGCATGCCGATACTTCATGGCAATGATTTGTGGAAGAATTTTAGGCAAAAAGTGAAGCTCTGTTAGGTAGAAGCTTTCGATGTCGCAAACTTTTCGCAGTAATCATATGCTGAGCAATAATACGATAATCCGGAATTCAAACGAATTTATTTTTAGAGAAGGCAAGTAACTCTGTGTTTATTAAAGGAAAACACAGGAAACTTTGCGTCTCTCGAGGAACGTGTCCGAGCTAATGCGTTCTTTCAAAAAGCTGCAGCCGAATAATGATCTGTCACCCATCTGAATATCCGATATAAACAGGCAAACCAAATTTAAGAATTCGAGTTTGCTCTGTATACGACCAAAACTTGCCTTGTCAAAGTCTTCCTTCTATTTCTTTATAGCATCTTTCATGAAACCACCGATGCTGACTTGGTCGCCGCTTTCTCTGCAAGCTTTCATCATTTAGTTTTTCTTCCCATTCCTTCGCTCCAAGTTATTTAGCTCACTTGTGTTCTATTACATAAATGTTCACATTACGTGTTGCTTCTTCGAATCCTGTATGATTGAGCAAACTGACAAATGAGAGGAACTCTAGGGAACGGTTGTATTTCTGTAAAAGTCCTGGGTGGGAAAATCTTCATGGACAAGGCTACTTTCAGAGAGCAGAAGTAGAAAAAGTCGCCTAACGAACCATTCCGGCCTTAGCTTCCAAAACTGGTCTAGCAATAGATTTGCGATTTTGTTCACTAAGTGACCGATGTTCCAAACTTGGGCAGTCTTTCGGCAATTTTTCAATGGATGCCTTCTCTTGTTGCGCATTACTTAGAGCGCAGAGAAGCTAAATTAATTTTTCAATTAAGCGTATATGATTGTAAAAACTTCTTAGACTCACCACAGTTAGAGCGAACATGATGGAGATACAAGGAGATTGTGGCAGTAGTTGGATTTTGATACCTTTTTATACACATCAGCGAATTGTCCATGAGTAAAATCCGCTGTTTATCAAACTGGTACTAGCCTTACTTTCGAAATACTCGTGATTCCTAAATGTGATACTTACAGATAACTAGGTGGCAAACAGCAAGTACACGCGATCTTACTTTAGCTCCATTTTCAAGTCTTTTACCCTCCATTAAGCAGTTTATTCAGCACTGACTACTTACGGATACTAATATTTTGCAGTTCGACATTGAATAGCTCCGCCGTTTCTCATTCAGCGTAAATTATAACTCTTTCTATTTCTGATTTGAAAGTTCGGCCCACAAAAGTCATTCCTGACGAAGAAAATCGTTCCAGAACCAAAAGATATGTCCTGCATGATTTGCCAGACGAGTTATCCGTATCGTCGCGGGCTCGTTGTTCAGGCCCCATATCGCCTTCGGTGTGAGAACGTGGAAGTACCTCATGATTTCACTAGTGAGCAATTGTTACAAAGCTCCAGCTAGATGACTCCGCAACATGACCCATCGTACATGAAATCGCGCAGATGCGCTCGATGTATCTTCTGGAGCAAATTTCTCCACCAGCAGTGGCTTTTAAGTGCAGATTTTTGACTCTTAACCCATTTTTGGAGTACTTTTTCCGAATTATTTGAAAACATAGAAGTCGTTCCGAGCATGGGCGCGGCCTTTGATGACATCACAGAGCACACTGCTCTAAACTTGGGAGAAGTACATGTAACCGATTTGCGTCGAAGTGTTCCTGCCTCGCTAGTCTCCATACAGTACCTATGCGCCAGAAAGATACAGTACTAGGAGTCTGACTCCTGCAGTTTCTAGAAGCTGCAAGACTAGTCACTCCCAAAGTAATCAAAAATTGTAGCTCCTATACTTTTTGGACGGTGCTAATTGACCGTTTTTTTTAAATTCTCTCCTCCTTAGACTCCGCCTTTCTGCTGAGCTCGTGACGAATTTTGCGGCAGAAAAACAAAATAAGTTTGTGCACCGACTTATTGTAGATGGACAGTTTCCAACTTGGCATGATGCGCTATTTTATTTTAGAAAAAAACTGCTTAAAATTTTTTTTCATTTTAACAATGGGCAGAGAAATCACGAAAATTGTAGCTCTGATTTTTAACAAACGAAGAAGGATATTCGATAGCTCAATGGCTTTAGTAATAATCCTAACTCGTCGTTAAAAGCTTGCGCATTTCTTCTCGGGGAGGTTGGAAGTTAATTTAGAGATCAAATATAGTTAAGTTCTGGCAGTACAACATTTAACGCAACACTCACAGAAAAATTGTTTTTCTGTTTTTGAGACGGTTGTGCGGCTCTCATCGTATGTTTAATAAAAGTGGATTCGCGATAATTCTCTGTCGTTCTTCACCAATCCACACTCGATCGGCGCATGGCGCAAACGATATCACTCATTTCTGGACTTTTGGACTAAAAATAATGTTCATATGAATTTTTTCGATAATTTGCTTTTATGCTAATAAAAAGAGAAGCAGATAGCAGTTCTCTGCTATCCTACTGAACGATTTCATTTAATATAGCGAAGATCAGCGTAACCAGCTGAAGTGACCTACTCGATCAATCGAGGTCGCCTCGCTCCTGGCTGATTTCGGCTGCTGCATTTGCCGCCACCATCCTACTTACCTGCGCATTGACCCGATTTTTTTTTTGCGATTTCTCCGTTTGAATAACCTATTTTTGCCTCAGAAATGCTCTTTATCCCCCTCTCTTCTTTCCGTTCTCACACTTTCAAGTTGGGTGATCTTATGAGATTAACTCTTTAAAACTAATTATGTTTTTAGGAAGCAGAGGGAAAATTTTGATCATTAGCGAGCGAAAATGTTGCTGTTCGTCGGAGAAGTCGTGCTTTCTACCGCTTAGGTAGGTTTTACCATGATTTTGCTTAATCTAGAATTATCGCTGTCAAAAAGCGAAATTGTTTTAAGCGCCTTGATTTTACAGCAGCTTAGCTTACAGACCTAAGGAACTAGAGTTATAGACCTAAAGGCACTGTAGCACCAAATTTTCGTCAGTGAGTTATAACGGTAAAGATATGGCCAAGGGTCTGGTCTACCTTCTCTCATTTGTTTTCGAGAAATTCTGACAAAGGAAAGTTGTGAACTTATCGTGGGTATTCGAAACGAGACCTAGTGGTTTTGTACCAAATTTGGTGGCGATTCAGAATCCGTACTTTGTTTTTTTTTGCATAGGACCTACCGAAAGCCGGCCGCGACTGCCCGATAATCGGCCGCACACTAAGAAAACGATGGGTTTTTGCGCTCGTAAAGCGGCATAGTTCACTATGGCATGCTACGTTAGTAAAAAATGCTGCTCGGAATCCTACCATAAGCTTTTGAACAACTGTGAAAAAAAGCGCTGCAAAGCTTGGGGTTTTGAGCTAGAAAAATACAGACCTTTGCAGGAACTCTGCCTCTTTTCTTCACCCATAAGAACGTGCTTCATGTTTACTCAAACTATTATTAGTAGGAAATAAGAAGAAAGCCTCTTTGAGGCCGCTTGTCAAGGCAATTCTTTAACACGTCAGGCAAGAAAGCGATGTTCCAGCCGGAATCTTCCAATTCTACGACAATTTCGCGAAAAAAAATTCGGCTTTTGGAATGATTCCCTTTACAATTGTTCAAAAAAATGGTAATAGGATAGCAAACATTCGAAAATTAGAAAAAAAAAACCTATGTTTCCACGAGTGTTGACTTTAAGCTGCATTGTCTTCGGAACCTTCTTAAACTAACCCATTTGCTGCTTAAAAAAGGAAGGAGTAATCGGTAAATGAGGTCGAGCAAAATAGGATACGTGATTTACTTAGGAATTTTATCTGCTAATACTGAATACTGAAAAAAGGGGCAAATCTAGCGTACCCTTCATTCGTGGAACTAGCGTGGGGCAGAGCTTATAGCTGACGGTGCACTCTTTCTAAGTGGCAGCTAAGCTGTTGGCCGAGAGCCTAAAATAAGATTCACCTGTTTAGAGTAAGCTGCTCGACAGTTAAGCTGACAAACAAATCGTCCTTCCCATCCAGCTGCGCGTCGAATGTAAGCCCCGCCCGTCATTAGTCCTACAAATGAACCAAATAGTAAGTTATCGTTGTACTTCTAGTATGGATGACAGTACTAACACATGCGGTCCCATGAAACACAGTCACCATCATATGCTTTAGGAGACCCAGAAATCGAACGAGTTTTTGTTCTAACTGATGAATTTTTTTCTAAAAAAACATCTGCTGCATTAGAATTTTTGTTTACTGGTGGAGTAATTTTCAAGAATTTTTAAATAGCTCCCACATTTGGGTCAAGAGCATATCCTCGAAAATTGATGGGTCCTGCCAAGGTTCTGCTGACAACTTCTTTATCGGATTCCGGCTGGATGAACTTTTCTCCGGGCCTAGTACTTTGACGATTTCAATATAGATCCCCCCGAATTCTTCGGAAAACTAGATCAAAATTTGAACTTAGGAACTTACTTTCTGGAAATAACGGGCTCGCCGAGCATATCAGCAGGATGTTGACTATTTCGTCCTGTTTATCTGCAGAGCTAGAGGAGACTAAGCTTTCCTTTAGCCAAAAATAGCATGAAACCCAAAATATGTATGTGGATCTGTACAAATTCATCTGAGTTGTTAGAAAATGCACGTGAAAATCTGAATTTAGACATTTTAGAGTGCAATTTTCTAGACATTCTGGGTGGTAAAAAGAGCCACAGAGAATATCTAACAGTTTGTTCACGCTGAATGTCGGATCTCCTGATCCTGTCCTTTTGCTCGTGTATAGACTGGCACCTGTGACCAGAATTTCCTTTAAAATATCAGAGTGGTGAAGATTTTCTTTGTAAAAAGCAAGTGCAAAGTGTTACCACGATTTTTAAATGAATGCCAATATGTGTAGGTATGTATAGGTATAGGTATAGATATAGGCCGGAAGGCACTGGGCGCATCTAGGTTCTATCGATCCGTGTTCTTTGGACCGTGTTCTTACTATGATTATTTGTCCGCACCAACCGCTCGTGTGAATTGCTGTCTTCGGTTTCAGGGATTTCTAGGCTATTTATTTTATTACTCCTACTTATTTTTGATATTTCTGCCCACTCTCCCAGGATCATAGTATGATGAAGGTTATCCGCCTTTTCGGGCGCACGATTTTACTTTTAATAGAGCAGGTCAAGCTAAGCATGAGCTCACGCTTTGTCGAGAGGGCTGAAGATGAGGAATTTCAAATCGTACCCCTAAATGAGACGATTACTAACTCATCCGCCAAAAGTGCCTAGTTTATTTTACAGAAATAGCAGTTTTAACTGATTTTGCGTAGCTTGGGCAATGTAATTTATCCTATATCCCTAACATTTGAGGCACTTTTCAAAAATCCAAGTTACGAAATTTCGATGGCTGTTTCGGCTAAAACCATTAGTTATACAGGCTTTTTGATGTGAATTGAGCTGAGTTTGACGCAGTGAACTCAGCGTCATCGCACTGCTTACGTGAGAACTCTGGAAGGTATGTATGGCGATGCTATAGCCAGGGTCCGGCATCAGGTGCTCCCAAAGCAATCCCGAAAACTAACCCCTTTTTGATGCTAAGAAGACATACGAAGCTGTCTTTTAACAGAAGAAGCTACCTAATCTCATCAGAAATTATCTGCTTTTTCATCCCTTTTGTCATATTTTCGTTGGCCGTAACTGATTTCTAGATTGCCACTCAGAGAAAATGAGCAAAACACGAAGGCAAGGATGGTAAAGCGAGACACGAAAAGAAAATAGAAGGACGATAGCATAAGTGAGGGTAAAAAGCAAAAAAAAAACCAGTCCTAAAACAATAGTCTACCCGGAATTGAAGAACTTGGAGGAAGTCAGGAAAAAAAAGCTCGCAGCCGCGCATTCCTGTTTTGTACAGTTTACAGATGAAACGTAAACGGTGAAAGGCTTTGCAATAATATCGATGAAGTGACAAGAAATCGAAGTCACCAACGCTTAAAGAAACGGCTATCCACGACGAGCGCTTGCGACCGGACGGCGGCAGTTTTGATGGATTTCTCGAACAAGAAGAAGACCTGATAAGTGTAGTTTTGATGATAGATTGCTTAAACACAACTGTACTCCAAGAGATCCTAAAAATTTTGAGGAAGAAACGAGATAACTGGAGATAACTACCCATGAATCCCTCACAAGGGAAGGCTTTGACCTTAAAATCGAGCTTCCAAACGAGACCTATGTGGTTTTGCAGCAAATTTGATGGCCATTCAGAATCGGTACTTTGTTTCTATTGTGGACCTACCTGAAGCCGGCCGCGACATCCCGGCCGTGGAGTAAAGAAAGGATGCACTAGTGGTGTTAAGGACTCGAAATGTATAACAAAGTGCTACCGCTAGCTGCTGCATTACTAGTACAGGTTACCTCACACATTCTGAGCCACCTTCCCTGCGCTTTGTACAAAGAGAGGGTGGTTCAGAATATATGCGGTAGTCTATACTAGTAATGCAGCAGCTAGTGGTATCATGGTGTTGTCTACTCCGAGTCTTTTACGCCACTAGTACATTCTTTCTTCACTCTACGGCCGATTTTCGGGATGTCGCGGCCGGCTTTAGGTAGGTCAGCAGCAAAAACAAAGTAAGGAGTCTGAACCGCCATCAAATTTGCTACAAAACCATGCAGGTTACGCTTCAAAATCCGATGTTAACGTCAAAATCTTTCCATGTCAGGTGTTCCCTCAGGTCCTCCTGGAAACACCTACATAATGGTCATAAAATTCCTCGTATGTGCATATTTAGCTGTATTTCTTCTTTCGATTGCTACAAGTTTTTGAATTAAAATCATTTCGTAACGCTTCCATTCTACGTATTCCTTTCTAGAACCGTTGCTGACATTTCTTTTCACGTTTTCCGCGATTCGAAATTTTACAACCACTTATTTTTGGTACGAGGCTGCCTTCGAAGTCTCAGTCCTTTACAAAGCCGTTCCCCCGGGAACCTACTCCGGACCCTGGCTATAGCTTTATCTCCACTCTTGTTGACGTCAGCGACTTGCCAACGCGAGCAGGCTAAATGTGCGTCAATAGTTCTGCTTCAATGTGGTATTAGTTGCTTACTCTTTTATAGTTCTTCTTAACTTTCATTTGTAGATACGTTATGCGTTATATCGCTCTATTTAGCCTGGTCTCCTCTATACAAATCTCTCAGATTTTCCGGGTTTTGGACCCTGCGTTGTTTGCATTTGCTTCATTTTCATGCTATTATTTAACACGTTATCTCAATTATCTATGAAAGTTTTGCACTAACGACGAAAATATGTTCTAATTTTTAGCATCATAGGAGGAAATCATCTCAATCAATTACAGAAGAATCTGAGATCCCGGCTACGCCGGACCTCAGATTCTTTTGGGGTGCTCGCTTCGCTCGCACTTCTATAACCGCGTTGTGGTTTTCCCGAAGGATACACGACTCATTTTCTGCTAATTCTATCTATTAATCCGAAAAAAATGCAAACTTTTATAATTAACGTAAGCAGTAGGAAGGGAAATGCTATCTATGAGTTTTAAGGCAGAAACGTGAGAGGGTCGTAGTTTCAGCATTTTTAAAAGAAATCACACAGCCATCTCTTTCCATTTATCTAAAAGAATCCATTAGTTTCAAATAGAGGTACGGAAGCTTTACTTTTCGGGGGGAAAACAGTGCGAATTTAAAAAATAACCTTTTCGCGATCCGCCTTCCGCCGGACCTCTGACCTTTATGTAGCTTTCTTTGCTCATATTTCTGGAATTCCACCTGAGATTCTCAAGCGAAGCCTGCGCTTTTCGAGTAACGTTACTTATTACTCTGAGCCAATGCAAGCTTTTCTTCACCCAGCTGAAAAGTAAAGAAAAAGATGGCGTACTGTGTGAAAAAATTTAGATGTGTTTAACCTACAAAATGCTAGTCTAAGGCCTCTTTAAAAAGACACAGCTAGACGGTTCCTTGCCTTCATCTCTGCCAGACTAAGCCACCACCCACTAAGAGTCCGGTTGTGTGCTTACTGCATATTGACTCTACAGTGATAGACCAACACTGATATTTGACAGCGAACATATTCAATTTGCTAAACAACCAAGCTGCCTATTCCTGAGAAAGAAGAAAAAAGTCCCGTTTTGGAAGACGCCTTTTTGGAAGTGATAAGAAAAAATAAAAACGTAGTGCACATCTGGCCATCATTCTGAACTCAGCCATGTCAATTTCACAGCTTATCGCTGCTGAGAAGAAGTCCGTTACCAACATCTTGAGCCGATTACTAAATAGATATATGTTATCTCTTTCTCTGAATCATCTCTAAATGCTACTCAAGCAATTGTTCTTGAGAATGGCACAGAAAATGGTATAGAACTAAATGCACGGTAACAGGTCGCATAGCAATATTTAAAAATTTTTTTAGCAGATGTTGTAGTTCTGTTAGGTAAATTTCTGTAGTAATCTGTTGCTTAGTAACAGTTCAACCTCAAGCACTTTTATGCATCACTATCACCATCCGTTACGGTTAATGCGGGGCAAGGAAGAAATGACGCAGGTTAGAGTGTATCGATACCAGGAATATCCATTCCTGTTTGGAATGCGTGTGGAATTGAAGTTGCAGCCAAAATTATGGTAGCCCTTCCTCTTTATCTGAATATCTTATGTAAACATAAACAAGTAAAGCAAATACGAATATCTGTAACTTTCGACAACGAGCTATGCATGATATAAAATTTTACCTTCTCTATGCCCTTGGTCCAGTTCCCTATAGCATCGTTCACGTAACTTCCAATATGGAAATGACCTCCTTTTTCCCTGTCATGTTTTATCATTCGCCGAAAATACTGGTACATTTCTATGTTTTGAAATGTTTAACATACTGGTGTTCCTTAATAATATATCCCTCCTTTTTTAGTACTCTCCTGCAGTGTTGATTATGCCAAGCGCATGATGCGAAACCTTCTAGAACACACCGGTAAGTCTGCAAAAAAAACATATGCAACATTCTTTCCGAATAAGGTTGGCTTAGAAAACATAGCTTAAAATGTATCTTACAAAGGACGTTGCATTTTTAATCGGTCCAATAATCGCATCACGGTAACCTAAGAGTTTACCGTTGTCGCAATCGTCTTCCTCTTTAACGTATCCTTTATCTGGTTGCACAATGCTAACAGCGCAGAGAACCTGCAGTGGTTTCTTTAATCAAGCATATATCATCGTAAAACTTCTCAACTTACCAGAAGCCATGCAAGCATGATGAGGATACAGCAAAATTGTCATAGCGGTAGTACTGTTGACATCTATTTATATTCATAACCGGGTGGTAGTCGAGCTGTATCCGCTGTATCGTAAATGGCACGTTGGCAGTACCGTACCATATTTAGCCCTGAATTTTAGTTTTCCTGTTTCCGCATTTTTT